>VUQS01024385.1:4221-39809 GCA_015108495.1 Heterochromis multidens | reverse complement strand
GGGGAGGCCGGTGCTGATGGTCTGTGTGTGGGATGTGATGCTCCTCAGCCTCACCTGCTGGTGCCTGTCTGTCAGGAAGCTGGTGATCCACTGACAGGTGGAGCACAGTAAGCTGAATGAGCTTCCCTTGGAGGATGTCTGGGATGACGGTGTTGAAGGTCAAGCTGAAGTCCACAAACAGGATTCTGGTGTACATCCCCGGTTGGTCGAGGTATTGACTGCATCCTCGACCGACCTGTTTGCCCGGTAAGCAAACTGCAGGGGGTCCAGCAAGGGCTCTGTGATGTCCTTCAGGTGGCTCAACACCAGTCTTTCAAAGGACTTCATGACTACAGACATCAGGGCAACAGACCTGTAGTCATTTAATCCTGTGATGGTGGACTTCTTTGGGGCCGGGATGATGGTGGACCGTTTGAAGCAGCAGGGCACTTCACACAGCTCCAGAGATCTGTTAAAGATCTGGGTGAAGATGGGGGCCAGTTGGTCAGCACAGACTTTCAGGCAGGAGGGGGACACACCGTCAGGTCCTGGAGCCTTCCTGGTCTTCTGTCTCTGGAAGAGCAGACACATATCCTCATCACAGATCTTTAGTGCAGGCAGGGGGTCAGAGGGGAGGGGGGTGAGGGCTGCAGGTAGTCTTTTTGTGTAGGTGTGAGGTTAGGGTGAGCAGATGGGAGATGCAAATGTCTTCTTATGGCTGGTTCCAGCAGGATAATGTGCCATGTCACAAAGCTCAAATCATCTCAAACTGGTTTCTTGAACATGACTGTGAGTTCACTATACTCAAACGGCCTCCACAATCACCAGATCTCAGTCCAATAGAGCACCTTTGGGATGTAGTGGAACAGGAGATTCACATCATAGATGTACAGCCAACAAATCTACAGCAAATGTGTGATGCTATCATCTCAATATGGACCAAAATCTCTGAGGAATGTTTCCAGCACCTTGATGAATCTATGTCCCAAAGAATTAACGCAGGTCTGAAGGCAAAAGGGGTCCAACCCAGTAATAGCAAGGTGTAAATTATGAAGTGGTCAGTGAGAATATATAACTTTTTACTCTCTAAAGTGTCTATCCATGAGAGCAGTATGGGAACAGAAGTGCAACAGGCAGATTGGTCATCGTACTTTTTACATTCCATGAGTTTTTCCACTGAGTTCATTCTTAGCTAAACCTTCAGAGGAAAAAATAGTTTTACTTGTTTGTTATCTCCCCTCCCCACCCCCTTTCACTGTATTTAATTCCCCTGTCAAATGTCACTGCAACTCGCTGCTGAGCTCACATCTCACTAATGCTACTCTGTTGCCCAGTTCAAGGGGGGTTAATCCCAAAGCAGGATATTAAAATGAATGAAAGGCGAGTTAGTTAAATATAGCAAGCACTTTTAGCCCAGCTTGAATAGTTTCTATTGTCTAGAAATTTATGCAATCTCCCCACTCCTGTTAAATCTATTACTTGTAAACTAACAACAGAAAAAGTCTACAATTTTATGTGACTAAAACTCTGTGATAGGATATGTCTGACCACATTTAACCGCATACATGCCATTAAAATATGAAAAACTGATGAATAACTTAACAGTTTAAATTGTTTTGGTATAACACTTAGTGTTATTATTTTTCCTAACACAGCACACTGCATTAGATTTTGCAGAAATTTGTCAGAAAAGATCATCTTGTTATTGAATTATGTCCAATATCAATGTGCAATATGAACACCAAGTTCAATCATATACTTCTTTTCACAGCAACAATCAGGAGCCTTTGCAGGTCATTCACATGAGAATGTATTGTATACCACATAAGAAGGGCAGGCTTCACGTGCTGTTTTGATGTGAGCTGGGCAGCAGATGTCTGGCCCTTTTCCCAGGTCTACTACTGTAAAGCTGAAGGCCTGAGGGAATTAGCAATCCAGCTTAATGCACATATGTCAGTATAAGCTAATGAAAATCCCATGCATCAACAATTTCTCAGTCAATAAGCCACATAAACCAGGTAACAACATCAAGTGTGAGGTATGGCTCAGTGAAGGAAATTTGCTAACCTGATCATTGGCACAGGTAGAGTTCCTCCCTCCAGATAGAGTTTCAGTCATTTGCCTCGCTTGTTATGGGGTCATGGGTGCACGCACACAGGCACCTCATGTGCAAGAAAGTGCATTTAAACCTATGCAGATTCAGAAACATGCACCCTTCTGGAGTTCTAACATATACATAAGCTCTTGCTCCCTCACACACACCCACACACACACATTAACACACACAAAATGTATTTGGATTACATAGTTTTTATATAAACAGTGCAATAATGCATATATGTTAGTCAATCATAAATAAAACAATAAAGCCAAAGGGTTTGTTTTACAGTTTCATCTATGAGTGTGAAACATGCATCACATTAAGTTTACTGCTCACTCTCCAAATGGATAGAAAATGTTTGTACACCTCAAACATACAAACAAACACTTACTGATGTGTGGGCCACTGAATTGTTATAATTTATAAGCAAAGATATTGGATGAATTTCACATTTTTAATTAATGATGAAAAGTCAAAGTGTTCACTGTGGATTGAATGATTTCATGGTAATTCATACATGACATATTGCCCACAAAATTTTGTGGATTTGATAAGGGACTAACGATTCATCCTCTGAGCAGCATAGCTGTCTACAGTATATGCATTTTTATGCAGTCTGTATTAGCTGAGATATTTCAGTTTGGACACAGAGGTCGAGGAGGAGATATGACCCCCCCCCCCCCAAAAAAAAACCCCTCAGTATTATTTAATAATCAAAAAGAGCACTGTCACAATGTTTAAAAGAAAGCTATATTTATTCCTATCTCATAAACCATATACACTGTCTCTGAACAACAACATTTCTTTTTATGACTCACCACCTAAATCGTCTCTATGTTTTTAACAGGCTGATTTTAAGTTTCAGGTTAGATCTTTGTATTACTGTCTGCAATATGCCTTTCAGCAGGGGATACAATCATCTGCGGGCATATTCTCCATCTCCATGGAAACGTACAGCAGCCGTAGGAGGAGCGTGCCAACAGGAGGGTTAGCAAGCTGATGTCCAGGAGGTGTAATTTTGCATAGCCTCATGTGGGTTCTTGAAACAATAGCAGGAAGAGAGTGGGCTGCTTTACTGTCCCTCTGTGCCCTTTCTTGCTGTGGGACGCTCTATGCCTTCTCTTTTTTTCTCAGCATATCTGAAACACACACACAAGCAGAAAAACAGAAAGAGAGAGAGCAAGAATTGCACTGAACCAGACTGTCTGTAGGAAAGCTGAGAGGTCAGTAAAAACAATAACAGGATGTCACAAGGAATTTATCTGTCCAGGAGGATGAATCTTTTCCACGTAAAACCTGCAAGCAGATTGCTGCAGGGGTGGAGTGAATGAGTCATACTGGGTTTTACAGTATGTTAGGAATGAGATATCTGCAAGTAAGTCATTCCTTGTGCCTTAGTGTGTCCACAAAGTGTGATTTATTTCACAGAGTTATAAGATTGCAGTGAGAGGGTAGAATGAAGGATAGGCTTAGTCACAGTGGTGCTTTGAGCTAAATGAAAGTGGATTAGTCGGCACCCAAAACCCAGGTGAGAAAGCTGGAAATGTCATTAGTCCTATGGGTGCTTGCTCATAAACCAGTCATCCTGTGGACAACATGAATGCCTGTACAAATTTTAATCTCAGCTCATGCAGCAGGTGTTCAGATATTTTAGCCTTGACCAGCTGAAGCTGAAAATAACCCATAATGTAGCATTTTCACACAACTGTGAATGTATCTCAGGAAGCAGTAGTCTAAATTTTAAACAGATGGGACTTTGCATGCCAATGTGCCATTTTAGACAGTTGATTCAATGTTTAATGTGAGTGTGAAGGTTGATTACTGACCTTGGAAATGGCAGTCTGACAAAAGATTATTAGTGTAAATTGCATTTCCAGGAAATGTTCATCGTTTTAGCTGCATCTTATGGCCTTCAGCAGGGAATGAAGACTGAAATTTCCAGTAAGCAGACCTTGTGCTTGTGAGATTTTTTTTCCACATTGTGTTGTTGCTTAGTCATTCAGACTCAGGCTCTTCATATTCAATGCAGCTATTCACTGTGACAGCTGCAGAAGTTCAGCTATTTGCAATCTGATGAGACTTTTTCTTTGTGAGTACTATAGTAGCCACATAGATAGATAGTACACAGATGAGTAAAAAGGATTTATTTAATGTTGTAAATTTGATATACCTTATCTAAGCAGGGTTTGCATATAGTCGCACAACTTTCCTTAATCAGTGGGGCTAGTATAATCATCTTCATTGTTTACTTTTTACTCAAGAGACTAATAATAAGCTATTGGAGGTTAGGCTGCTCTCCAAATGTACTTCTGCATCATAAAAAGGTTACGCAAATGGTGCCTTAGCTATAAAAGCCCTATATTTTTTTAATAGCTAATAGTGTAAGGTCATTTGGGTGAATACCAGCAGAATATCTGCTCTGGAGCCTGATAAAAGTTGAACCAAGGTGACAGAACCAATATATTCATTTCATAATATGATAACGTTTTTTAAAGGAACACTACACTGATTCATATATGATTACATTATACAATTGTGAATCAAAATGAATAAAGAGGATAAAATAGCATTTTTTAAAAGTCCTTTCCATCCTTCACAAATCTCTTTACACAAAAACGTGTATGTCCTTCAACATGATAAGCTTAAGTATTCTGTTATAATTAAATCAAAAGATGTGAGAAACACTGAAATCTAAGAGTCATTAATAATAAGTAATAAGTAAAAATAGCAAAAATGACCGTGTTCTTTTGTTCTCATGGTTCCCGGTATTATTGACCATTTTGGCTTGTAGCAAATTATTTGTCTATTGAGTAATATCATACTTAAGTTTCCTCATGTATGGGCAATCATAAAAGAAATATTTAGTTTTTTTAATCCAATTGTATATTTTATATGTATGTAAAGTATGCATATAGTTATGCGTATAAATGTTCTTCCCCTCACTTGTTGAGTATTTGAATAACTGGTCAGTTAGCGGTAGTTTTTGAGGTTTAAGTTGGATTCTTATAAATTAAAAACCACCAAAGGAGTAGGTTGAGGTACAACTGCACGTCATCTGGTTGTTGCTGTTGAGCCCGGCGGAGTGACGTCAGCCGCAAGGTGAGAAGGATAACGTGGACTGATAGCGGAGGAGAGCATAGCCTCCCTCATCTCATCTCGTCCCATCCCTCCAGCCATCTGTCTGTTGTCATCACTCACAGAAAGACTCACTACTGCGGCTGGACTACATGGAAAAATACTCTTTTCACGCTCGGTCGAGCCTTCGGACACCGGGGGCGTCGACTGTGTTTTCACAGGTAAGTATCCTAAACTGGTTTTATTTATCGCGCACGGGGCTTTGTTTCCAGTTACCCACCTTTTTTTTTTTTTCTTCCTTTTTTTTTTGTGTAGTTTGTTAAACAGGGTGATTTTTCTGGTTAAAACACAAGTGTTATCCTACACAATAAGCTGCGTTTCTTAAAAAAATTAGGGGCATTTTGTGTATTCTTCGCTTATAAAAGGTTTCTGGTTGCTAGGGTCTTAGAACCTGTTACTATGGGCGTTTTCCGCCTCACGTGCAGCTGTGAGCCTGAGCTCAGTACGCCTGAGCCTACACAAAGCGTGGATTCCCCTTAATTTAATCACTGTTTATTACAGTAACAGTATGCTTTTGTTCACTGACTTATAATAATAAAATCTAATATATAAACATTTTGGGTCCCTGAACTTGTGTTAAAGATATGAATTGAAGCAGGATATTTTAGGCTATATCTAAAAACTAGAAATCCTGCGCTCAGTTATGGATAAACTATGTAGACACTTTCCAAATCACCTCAGACATATCCTTGGTGCTTCAGTAGTATTTGTTTATTTATTATGATCCCCGTTAGTTGTCCAGTAAATCATTGCTAGTGTTCCTGTATTCCAGTTAAAAACATATCAAAATCCAAAAAAGGAATTACATTAGGAAACAAGTAGAACTTACACAAAACGACAGCAGAGTTTCCAGCAAAAAATTAAAAAGAAGGTTCCTTGTTTGCATTTTAAATACTGATGTCAGTGTTAATTTAGTCTTTAAGAGTGGCAAAGATATCAATGTTTTCATCGCTCTATACAGTGTTACTCAGGGTCTACTTAATACAGCTGCATTTTAAATGTTTTGTGTTAGTGAGACATCATTTAATAACAAGCCTAACAAGTTCTACTTTTAGAGGTATAGCTTACCCCCCTTGAAAAAAAGGCAAACCTGAATGGGACATAGTTAAATACCTGTGGTGTGAGTTCCTTTGTTATAGCAACTAGCAATTTTGTTAAGCACTCCCTATTACAGAATACCTTAAATAAGTAGAATACAGCTCAGGAAAATAGAGCACAATATGTCAAAACAAGTATCTAATTCATGTAGAAGCTCATTTGAAATCGATAAAGTAAAATATGTAAAATTCAACAAAGCAAAATAAAATAGGATTAATGCTTGGATGTCATTGGTTTTAAAATTAAGGAAAAAAATCACTTTGCTTCAGACTGGCATTACTGGTGTGAACCAGCTTTGCAGACTTGTAGGAGATTCTTTACAACTGTGGAGTTAAACCCTTGAATTTCCTGGTTGTTATCATTACTATTGACATGGATAAAAAGATGTGGACACTGTGAATGTTCTCTGTAAATAAGAACTTTCTTTTGCTTCCCTGTTAAGGACTAATACCTGTAAAAGCTAGGCCAAAGGGTGTGTGCTTCCAGGTCTAAGTGGTAAGAGTCAGTGCAAAGTACTGCTGTCTTGTAATCCACTTTAGCTCCATATGGCAGAAGAGAACGTATTCTAGCTTTCATTGCCAGTTGCTTAAACCCTGCACTGCTCAGCAGACACATCTTTGTTCTGGTTGGCACAACATGGAGTCTGTTTTCAAAAGAGAGGATATAATAAGACACACACATTAAATAGTAAGGCTTAACCTGTGACCTCTGATTGCTTCAGTTGTTGCCTTTTGCCAGTGCCAGAGAGGACAGTGTGTGTTTGTGAAAACTGCTCAGTGAAAGAGATCTAGTCACTCAAGTTTTTTTTTTTTTTTTTAACCTGGTCAGGAAAGATATGGTTACAAGCTACAGATCATGTTCCCAATCATTTATTGTGGTTATGATCATGTAAGTGTAGGGTTTCAGGAAAACATGCTCATCGCATGCTTTGTTGCCCTTTCACTGTCAAATTATAAAGTAGGACTGGAAGTAAACAATGAAATAGGTTGAGCCTGATGTTCTGTGTCGAGGGGCGGGAAAAGAAGGAATCTTTTCTGATAATATGAGCTGTTATTATCAGACTTACGGTGGTTATTATTTTTTACGAACTAACCAGGTATGTGTGTCTGTCATACCAACCATAGTTTCTCGAAGCAGTAAGCTCAGCTGAATTTGCCTGTACACAGGGGGTGCAGGCCATAGTTAGTCCAAGTAATGTGTCTGCTAATGTTAAAATAAATAAAACTTTTTACAACCCTTAATGAGCAGAATTGGAAATGATTCACTAATTAACTGAAACTAAACAGTTTCAGGTCAGCTACTTCGGTTGGAATCATGCCCTAAGAAAGAAAATATAACAGCAACGCACTGGGTTAGCCCCCATAAACTTTTAGTTAGACATTTAAGATTTTTACTTTTTTTTTCATTCTCAAAGCTTCATGCAGGAACATTGAGTGATGCATCATTATATTCACATGAGCAGATAATTAAAGCTTTTCCCCAACTCACTTCCCGTCTGTGCTTTCAGAAGTTCAGACACCGCCCAGACGACTTAGTGCGCCGAGCTAGTGCGGGATTCGATTGCTGCAGCTCAATTCTGCCCCTGTGTATGTATACCGTGAAAAAAGCACGTGCATGACTCATTTTTTCCCCCATCCAAGAAAGTGTTTTGTACCTCTCACTGCAGATTTGCCTCATTGGTTTGTGTGGAATTGTACTGCATTTGTTGTAATACAAACATACTAGCATGGGCTGCATGATTATTTGATGATACAGTTCATCACATGCTTTGTTTCTGTGAGCTTCTGTGTCTGTAAATAAGTGAGCATATATCTGGTACACTGCCAGGTTTTTGACTGTGTGTGAATATGAGCTGTTGCCGCTCGCATAGTGTCATCATTTGCTTGGATCTGGAGGTGTGGATGAGTCTGCGTCAGTCTGAGTTGCATGGCTGTTTTAATCAGTCAGAATCTCTTATTAAGACATAGTGTCCATTAAGAGACGCTATCAACCAGCAACAATTGTCACGGTTTTTTTTTTTTCATGTCAGTCAACAGGACTTTGAAACTAATGTATTTTAATGGGAAGTGTATTTTGCGGCAGCATGAATATTGTCCAAATTCTTCTCTTCTAGGACTTGAGCTGTGGTCTCTGGCCTCCAAATGGGAACTTTTTCAGTCTTAAAAAGTGGGAAATATTTATTTTGTGAAAATGGGAATGAATCTGTACATATAAGACCGTTCTGATGAAAATTTGTGTTCGGGATATGAAAAAAAAAAGAAAAAATTTTTGTCCAGAAACACAAATTTGTGGAAACAGTCACTATTTCACAGACTTCCATGAGACTGTGTTGCCCTATAACCACGTTTTATCCTTATCTGTCATCTTTTATCTTTGAATTTTTTTCTTCCTCAACTGTATTCTCCTTCACTTCCCTGTCTTCCTCTTCCCTTCCCCTCCACTCAACAAAGGCTCAGTGGCCTGCTTGCCAAGAGGAGAAGAGAGCAGGGCACGAGGCTGAGCTAGCTGTCACATGCCATCTGCGGGGTCACATGAAGACATGCCATCACGTTCTCTACTCCTTTTACTCCTGGCATGTCTGTGAGCCAAGGAGGATTGACAGATAAGGTGTGAAAGGGGCTTGAGTTCAAAGGAAAGAAAGTCAGCAATCATTGGGAAGAGACATTTTAACACTTTAAGGAAAGAAAGAAAAGAGCATGGTTCTAACTTGCAGTTTAGGAAATCAAAATCAGAGTCATAGAGAATGCAGAAAGAGGGACCTCAAGAGACTTCAGGTTGGCATATCGAAAACAACGGAGAAAAGAAAAGTAAAGAATATGTTAGTGTCAGCACAGACAGCCAGTGAGAAAGGTAGAATCTGAAGAGGTGTCCCTGTGGTCTCTGTTTTGCCTTGTTCAACACAAACTAAACAAACAGTTTGAGTTTTGTGAGTCACTTGGACAACTGCCAAGAGATGAGATGCCAATAGCAAAGAGCATATACCAGTCCCACCAGATAGACTGTCAACAGGAGGATGCCATGTGTTGAGTGACTGCTACGACTTGACATATTTATTGGAATATAGACATGCAAGCTTTTTAATGGGTGAACATTTTTATGCAGGAACTTGCATGCAAGAACTGATCAAATTTATTTTAACTGTCACTGATCAGCAAACACGTAGTTTTTTTTTTTCATTTTGTCAGTGATGTTACACTCTTTCTCTTTACAAAAAAAGGTTTTTGGGGGAAATCTAAATGAGTACCTGTTTCATTATTTTTACACCACTGAGAAGCTCATATATGTTCCTAGAAGCACTGTATGGATTTCTTAGAACTACACCCATTTCCCCCATTGTTGCTGTCCAAAGTCCAGTTTGTAAGGTGCCAACACATTGTTTGATTTCAGCAGTGGTAAATGAAAAAAAAGACACATGGCTTTTTTTTCCTCTGCTGGGGTTTTTCTGGCTTTTGAAATTTACTACATAATGTAGGCATGACTGGTCTGCATGTAGTCAAGGAAAAGAGTCTCCAAGTCCCTGTTTTCTTAGCCACTGGTTGAACAAAAGTGTATTTTAAGTTTGAGTGGAAAAATATCTTTATCACATTCATGGTGATTGTCTATTGGTGGAAGGCCAAAACTTCTTTGGTGGCCACAAAAGTTTTATATGCCCTGCCGACGATGTGTCTCCATGCTACATCTTACTAGTCGTGAAAACAGCAGGGGAACACATCATACAAACAAGCTTCTGATGCCACAGCTCTATTAGACTTTCTTTTGTGTTGTAAGGACATTTGTTTTCACTGTGCAGGTGTAGTGTTGATTAGCATGTCATTTCACGGTGCAGTTTTGTTGGTTGCTTGGTAGGTCATGACAGCAGTCCCATTCTAACATGGTCATCCAAAATTTGTGACATGGTCAGAAATGAGTACCAGGCTTACAATGACCAACTTACTCTTTTACGGTACAATGTAGGACCACCATCAGAGCCGTAACCAAAGATATCCCTAATTTTATCTTATTGCTCATCTTTTGCCCAAAATCATGCAGTGTATATTTAGCCTTTAATATTTAGTTCTCTTATATAATGAGTGTGATTAACGCATTAAAGGAAAACCAACATCTGTCTCATTTGAGCACCAAGTAATGTTTTGTGCACCAGCCCACCTGTAAAGTAATCCAATATGAGGACAAAATATCCAGGGGCTAAAAGTCAGCATCATTCATCAGTAGAAACACAGGAAGTGTGAACACTGGGGTATGAAACTGGACTTTTTAAAGGGCAACTCAAACATGTTTTCTTCACACATTCCTGGTACCTTTCATCTGAAAACAAAACAAGACAAATTTCTTCATGTAGCACATTTCATTCACCAAAGAAGTTTAATATATTTAAAATAAGCCATGTGAAGATGCCAGTAAAGAAGTACACATATAAAAGGAATTAAGTAAAGAAAATAAACACTGCCTTTCAGGAGAAACCTCAGTTTTAAGTAGATTAAATGTTGATGGGTGGGACGGTGATGTAATGGTTAGCATTGTCCACCCACAGCATAAAAGTTGCAAGTCCAAAGACATGCATGTTAAAAACTCTTGTCTGGAATTAAATGAGCCTGAAAATCAGATTTTCTGGCAGCTTCTTCTACTTTATGCACAGTATAATGACTAAACTTTAAGCTTTACTAGTTTGTTAAAACTAGCGAAGCGTAAAAGCATGTCAAACTGGTTTACGTCCAAAAGATGTTCCCTTTAATAGATTTTATCCAGAGTTCACTGAGGAGCCCCACGTTATGTCATTCCTGTCTCT
Source organism: Heterochromis multidens (assembly GCA_015108495.1). Classification (NCBI taxonomy): domain Eukaryota; kingdom Metazoa; phylum Chordata; class Actinopteri; order Cichliformes; family Cichlidae; genus Heterochromis; species Heterochromis multidens. The sequence goes on along the minus strand of VUQS01024385.1, from coordinate 28,710 downwards.
ACACTTCTCAGTGGGCACCACTAAATCACGTTCCTCTCTGTCTCTAGTTGTTTTTCATGCTCAGTCCAAAGGTTAAGTTAAAGACAGCGTTGCAGATTCCTGTGCTTGGGTTTGAGTAAATCAGTAAATTAATACTATAAAGGATGTTTCAAATTTTTCTTCGTTCCAGTAAATGATGAAGCTCCAGCAGAAGTTAATCCAAAACTTTAGTCCAGCCACCCAGCCATCGGGCCAGTAAGACAAACAGCTGTTACCTCCTCTGCTCCATCCACCCGTTCAACCCCCAGTTCAAGCACCGTCCATACAAACCATTCATACGATATCTTCCCTGTGTCTTTCCCAGCCCCATCAGCTATTCAACCAGTCAGCTTCTTGCCTTGCTGAGCCCCCCCGTGCCGACCTCCTTTCCTGCTTCAGGATGCGACGTAGTGACGTGCCTGCCAGCACAGTCAGACTGTCCTTGTTCTAATGTGTTTGTGCATTGAGGAGATTACAAGGAAACAGCTTGCCAAGGGCAGGCAGCTGCAGTTTCGGGGGACAACAGCAGGATGCCATGGGGGAGAAGTGGCTCGGCGGCCCTGCTGCTATTCTCTGGCAGGGTTATTGGACGGTACAAGGCCAGGTAGGATTAGGCTTGCCGTTGTGTACTCAGGCTCTACTGAGGCTTGAGGCTCATCTCTAAACCAGCTGTTGCTCTTAGGCTAAACTGCAGTGTCACTTTTGTTGGACCATCTTTGATTGGAAGTTTTGTTTTACTTTTACAGTATCACATAGTATTACATAGAACAACTTTATTGATTGATCCATATTTATTATTGGGTTAAATAATAAATAAAATTATTGCTTGAGGTTTAGTCTCTTGAGATTTTATGCTCTTCTCTGCACCTTGCCGGTAGGTGAACCTCTACTGTAGTGCTTCTTTTTTTTGTAAGATTTGGGCACTTTATAGATCTACTACATGTGTTTGTGATTTTCCATGTCACAGATCTTTCATGCTGGGATGAGTTGAAGAGAAGCTGTATGATCTATTGTTGCGTTCTCTGTATGCTAAAACGCTTTCAGTAGAATTCAGCTATAAGGATTAAACACTGTTACTACACAGACCTCTTTTTCAGTGGATTACTGTATTCCTTCACCAGAGTTGTTGTTGGGGTTACTTTGTGTTTCCCACCATGCTGAGTATGAAGGCAGACAACAGCGTCACATTTTGTCCATTCTTCTCTCAGAGTGGATGACTTCCTGTTGTTATTCTGTCTTAATAGGTCTATTCAACAAGGAACAATTACAGCTGCATGACATTTTCAGTATTCCTTTTTTTAGCATTAGTATGAAGCATGTGCTTTGTTCTGTGGCGGAGTTATATGGCTTGCTGGCAAGCTTAGGAGTATTATTACCTGATTTAAACTAAAACAATGATTCTTTTCCTCTTGGTTCTCGAGGCAAAATAAGGCAGCCTGTAGCTAGTTTTATTCTTCTTTATAATCAGTCCTGTGAGGGGAATTAGAGGTATTTTTAGCTTGAGGTCTGTAGTATTTTCAGTTTGCATGAGTTTTGCACTAGAGTTTTAAATCTTGATTCTAGATATAAATTCAGAACACAGCAGGAATGACAGTTGTAATGCATGAGGTTGTTTCTTCAAGCTTTTATTAAAACAGACAGAAATATGTAACGTATTAGCAGACAATAGAAAAACATGCATGCATAGTTATTATTTTAATTATTTATTAAAACCACTGTGATGTTTTTGTCCCCTTCCCCTTCACTTACCAGGTGTCTCTCTGTTTATGTCCTCAGCTGATATGTAGGTCATCAGCATAACAATAGAGAATGAGAGAGTCTGGATGAGTTACTGATTGGCCGATTGGGGGTTGCATACTCATGGGCAATGTTGATAGACCTGTTGCACTTGAGAAACTTGAGAAACTTTCACTGTATGTTTGTCTTACTCTGTCACGCGTACATACATCACATTCTCTCAATGCCACATTACAGTCATTCATTATCAGATGTTTACTTGTGCCAAAGTATGCAGTTGACAAGGAGGCAGGGCATGAGAGTGCGAATGGTGCAATAAGTGGCCGTCTTCTACATATAAGGCATGATTTGATTTTAACCTACCACATCTTTACTTGTCAGACTGCAAGTATGTGCAATTTGTCAAAACCTTACAGCTGGGTTAAAAAAAACAGAAAAAACCCTTCATCTTTAGAATCATTTGATTAAATTATTTCTGGTCACATACAGTAATATAAAGAGGTGATTAAAGTGCCTCATCTGGCCATCAAAGAATCCTTGATTAATGAGCTTAACAACAGTTGTGAGGTTTATGCTTAAAGATCAGTAAAGTGCTATAAACATGTGAGAGCACATAAAGTGAGTCAGCTTTCACTCAAGGGTTTATTGCTTGTGTCCACTGAGACTACTACTGTCCTAAAACAACGAATGTCTTGTGTTTCAGGCTAAGCATTTTAAATCAGGTTTTAAAATGTGGCAGGTCATAGATGTCAGTTTGAAGCAGAGAGGAAGATGATGGTATCAGGCATGTAAGGCAGGGTGCGTCACCTCAGAGTAGCAAGGGAGGGGACAGGTGTGAGTGGTGTGTAGATGCTCAGAGAAGTTGTCACTCTCTCGTGCATTCCAGCTCCAGTTCCGCCCACAAACATGCCACAGACTCTTGAGCTACACTAAAGGCATCACTTCCTGTCACCACACAGAGAAACTAGAGCTGCGGGCAGATTTGAGTCGCTCTCACATGGTGTCCAGCCACCGGGACTGGATAAAGCTAGTGTTTGTGCAAGACTGTAATTCCTGGATTTCTTTAGCAGCGTTGATATGGGAGGTAAAGAGGAGGTAGTGGTGAACCGGTTCCGGTTCGGGTCCAACAAGCCCAACGTGCAATTTTCACGCACCACACTGAACCGCTTCAAGCTCCATCCACACAGGACTCAATTGAGCGGCCAGCGCATGAAGACATCTACTCAAAAGAAAAAAGCCAGGTAGGTGTGTGAGAAAGTTAGAGACAAAGCTGGTTCACAAGAGTTTTGGTGAAGGTTTGGAGTGCTGGTTGTTGTTAAAGAGAAGTAGTGTAAATGATAGATTTTGTGGTAAAGAAAAAAAAAGGTTCTTTTAGGTTGTGGTACGGGTGGCTCTCTTTGGATTTTCGTCCCAACATTTATAACGCATGCTAATTGTGTCACAGTTTACAGAAAGTCATTTGTGAGCTACAAATGAGTTTCCTTTGGGATTTTTATATTATGATGTCAGAGACCTCTGAACTATCTGGTGCCAGGTTGTGAGCACACATTTGGGCTTTGCATGCGAGTGATATAGTGAACCAGTTGTTGTATAAAAACAATAGCCTGTATTACATCTCTGATTTATTTATTTTAGGGATTCATCATTAGTCACTTTCTGGCCACATTAAGTCTAATATTTATACTCTGATTATTGGCTGGAGAGTTTTGGTCAGTTGCTAAAAACTATGTTTAATTATTCATTTGTTAATTTAAATCTGAGTGGAGCTGGTAGAGGCTAAGCTTCTCTCTGTAAAGTAATCTGTGTTTGTAAAGATTACTTCTTAAGTGGGGACAGTCATAACATTTTTAAGGATTGCAAATTTTGTGCAAATGTTACTGAGATTTTGTGTATTATAAGTGTGATCCTCTCGAACGAAAACAATTAGTTCACAGACAGAAAATTAGTCAGTAGAATAGATAGGGAAATGTAATTGTCAAAGTCAGTTAACACACATGCCAGATGTCTGCTGTCTCATAGCTGTGATATGTTGTGTGAGGACACATTGTTGGGAAAGGTTGAGAACATTGCTGAAATGTTTGAGATTTTCCATTGAAATTGATTGGATTATTTTAGGTACTGTCAGGTTACACTGTATACTAGTACACTGTATGTGTGTTGGAATGTAACCTCACTAGTTTCTAAATAAATCTTCATAAATATGTGTGTTACTTAATAACATTTGACAGTTTTGAAAATTGAGAAGGTTTTAATTCAACATTAAACCGATTTTAATCATGTTTAATGGTGTTGCAGTGCATAGTGCAAAAATAATATAAACTTCTGTGTCTCTGTTTCGTCACGCTGTTACTTGACACGAAAAGAATTGATCATTGGAAATCTGTTGAAACTCACAACACTACCAACCCACCCCCGCATCTTCTGAAACTGGTTCAGCACACTAAAGCATTGATATGGAACAAAACTAACTAGCTCTTGCTTCAGTTGGCCTATGGTTGATGTGGGCATGTATGACGAACATTTTGATAAGCTCATCAGAATCACAGCTGGAAGTATGACGAGTATTTTCTGACATACACTTCCTGATAGCCATTTGACGTTCCACAGAAATGTATGGTTTGGTATGACTTTTAAGATTTACTGATTTGGAACCTCACTAGTTTCTAAATAAATGTGACCAGACTGCACACCAATGGAGTGAATCATTGGTGTTCAGTCTGACTGCTTCCTGTGTCTGTGGGTCACATTTTAATGCTGGAGGGTGCAAGCGCATCTGCCAGCTGAGCGTGTCCTATTGTTGGCACAGAACAGAAACCCCTGTTATTCAGTCCTGCACAGGAAATACAGGCTGCTTATCCTTGCACTTGTATGGAAAGGACACTAAAAACACATTTATTTAGTTTAGATTTTTTTTAACAGTTCATTGGATATTTTGTCTTCCATTGTTAGTGTGTGACATTCACAGATGTGTTTCAGTTGATAGAAGGGTGTAACCCTGAGAAATAAACAGATTTCACATTGTTACAGTGACATCTAGTGGATATGTAGGGTACTTTGCCTCCAGACCACATTTCACAAGAACAATAGAGACACCCCCTCCACCCTTCTCCCCCTTTGTGTCCATTTTCGCTGTCTCTCTCCACACTCCTGCCCTCCCTCCATCCCATTCCTTTTGTCTCTCCATCTCTCTGGGCTCTTCCGGCAGTTTCACCCTCCCTGCACCACCTCAGTCTTCACCATTCATCCTGCGTTTGTATGTGTCTTTGTATTTCTGCCCATTTGTTTGCATGCATGCGTGTGATTTCTTTACGTGTGTGTATGTCTGCACCAGAGATCCCAGCCCCACCGAGATGAGCGTGGAGCCCTGGGCCAGCCCGCAGGACCAGGCAGCCGCTGAACTCGCGCACAGCGAACACACGGACACGCTGCCCTCCCAGGATCAGGAGCAGCACCCTGATAAACTCTGCCTAGACTCGTTCTGGAGTGAGGTGGAGAACATCCAACAGGGGAGTGGCTACACAGACCTTGACTGCAGCAGGAGAGACTCGAGACACTCGGAAGGTAAATACTGCAGATCCTGCACTGATTGAGTAAGAATGTCAAGAAAAAGCTGAGAAAAGACACCCTCATTAGTTTATGTGATAGCATTAGAAAGCATTAGTGTTTAACGCAGCTGCTAGTGGAGAGCCTCCATGAAATGATGCATTAGCCATGGCAACATATCAGGTTTCTCTCATGCAGCAAAGTAGTGCTCATCACCATGACAACGCCATCAAACAGTCTGTGGTGGGGAGTGTTTTATATGCAGGAGCCAAATATCCATTCATGAATACAGATTTTTAATGGGAGTGCTTTTTTATCATGCCCATTCAAATGATCTGATTGTGTTAATTCTGCCATTCAGTGGATCCTTTTCATGTCATGTTGTAACAGGGGTGCTGTTTTAATTTTGCTACTAATGAACAAATTCTGAGTGTTCATTCAATTTCATGTTTCTTGTGGCTGAATACTTGCTAACTACTGTGTTAAGTGTTTAAGAGCCAGTTGCACTTCACACTCAGCCTAAATTATCATTTTAAAGCCTCTGCACTGCCCAAAGTTTTTTTTTACTTAGAGTTTAGTTATTATAGATCACTTACACTGCAGCCAACTGAGTGAAGTGACAGTGTTAAAGTTGGCCTTCTAACATGTGCCCTGTTATAAAAAAAAGTATGTAAAGAGATAAGTTTCACTAAGCTCCTTAAAACAGTTACATTTGGTTACATTACAGCTCATGATGCTGCTGTAATTACTTTTTATTGGACTGCTTTCCTAGTACCCAATACATTTTTCAAGTTTAGGCAAAGAGTGTCCTAGTAAAGCTAGATAGTAAGTTTTAGTCATCCAGTCACAATGAAAATATATGAAACTGCTTCAGAGTTATTAATGTTGTGCCATTCTGCATGTTTAAATGCATTTTATCCATATTGTGTTGTTGTTGGCGTTTTTACATCCCAGTGTTGTATTTATGTGTTTCAGAAGGCGAACAGGAAGAGCAGTGGTTGGCCGATGCTGGCTTGTCAACCCTCATCAGTGAGGACAGTGAGGAAGTAGACAAAGCAGCCCTGCTGTCCACTCTGACCCGGACGCAGGCCGAAGCCGTTCAGCGTCGAGTAGAGACCTACACGCTCCGCAAACGGAACAAACCACCACCCCGTGACGTTCGTGACATATTCACCTCACCTATCGCTCAGGTCAGGGTGCTGAAATACTTTGTGAATCATTGACTGTATCTGAACAAAAAAAAAAAAAGTGCCTTAAAAGTAGTTCTACATCCTAGAATATCTGCGGCTACTTACAGGAAAACAGGTAATTTTTCACAGCCATGCAGCTTTTCTTGGTACATGTACATCAACTGGTTTTCCAGGTTTCCAGTTTCAGAACTGCTGCAGAAAGTGTGTGAAAACAAGATTACAGCAAACACAGGGTTTCTGTTTCTCATGCATTGGATTATACAGTAAAATGTAAGAGACTCTGTTCCCAGGTAACTATGATGACTCATTGATGATGACTTCTATTGTTCCAGTGTGTTGTGTTGTCTTGTTTGATGGAGAAAGGCTGATCTGATATAATGAAGGCAAATCATATGTAAAGGTCACGCTTTGTCCTCAATGCCTGTCTGAGACAGCCTTAGAGGGGAACAGAGAGACTGTTCTTCTGATCCTTATCATTGCTTTATCAAAGGAAACACCCTGTACAGGCCATGCCCCTTCACTTAGTGGACAAAATTAAACATACATTTCATTCCCAGGGGTAGAGAACACATTTAAAACTGATATTTGTAAGTTTGACCTATTGTGGAAAAGACAGTAGGCTACATTTGTTTGTAACGTGTCCATGCTTTCCTTCAACAGACCCTTCTGCCCGAGTCTCAGCACAGTGAAGACCCAGCCCAAAACAGCATGGCATCAGTAGCGAAGTCACCTCTATCAGGTAAGAGCTACTTACCTTACTCGCTTACTATCTTGTAAAAAGAAAAATACTAAAGGGTACAACAAAGAGGTGGATGCACTCATAAGACTGTTCTAAAAGGCTGGCTGAAGTCGTCTCAGTAAAATAATTTAATCAAACTTTGCTTTGAGCACCTGAATCAAACCAGCCCTTTGTTTGGAATTTTCCATCACCATTAGGTCATTTTACAAATGACTCACAGGTTTAACTGTAATACATGATGAAATCAGATGAGCATCAGATTTGTTGGGGCCTGATGAGGGTGGATCAGGCCACGGCTCTGTCATCTGTTTTCTCACTGGTTCATTTTAATCTCTGGATAACTACTTGCCTCTTCTTGATGCTGCCTGCTTGTATTTTTTGCCAACTTGAAAATCCTGCTTTTCATTTGTCACTTTTTAAAAATATTGAACACATGCAGACATCTGTTAACAAGGAACAGTCATAATTAAACCAATGGCATAGTTATCTTGCAGATGCAAACTTTGTTTTTATATGATTATTTAATGAGCTTTTCCCCTGATTTGGCAGATAAATATAGTGATAAAGTCAGCTCACAGAACATGTATTTTTATGTTCCCTCATATAATGCATTCACATTTTTTTGGTTTGTTTTTTTGTGGGGGTTTTTCGTCTTTTGTTTTGTAACATTTCTACAGTAGACTTCCCTAATTGAACTAAAAGACCGGTGTTTGTGTGTGTTTATGGGAATCTTTCCTGCTCAGCTGTGACACCAGAGCATCAGCGAGGTACTCCCAAAGATGAATACTTCATCACTGATGTGGCTTACTGTGAACAGGCCGTCATCCTCCTCAAACAAGCCAAACTGCCACAGAATAACAGCCAGCGCAGGAAGGAGGACGGCACCCTGCCTGTAAGCACCCAAACAGTTTTCACCTCTCACACTCATTTTCCAGGACAGCTGCAGCTTCAGGAAAACGTTGGCGGTTTTAAAATGTTATTTTATGCTTTATAAACAGTCTGGTGATGAAATACATTTACTTGTAAATTTATTTCTTTTGTTAAGAAAATCTATTGACAGAAAAGATTTTAAAATAATAACACAGTCCTATTAACAGCTTGGTTTGTGCATCAGGTGGGCAGTTTAATTCAATTAAAGCTCTTTAAAGATTAGAAGTACTAAATTAGAATAAAATGTCTAAATCTGAACGCTTATGCTGTACAACTACTTGCTATCAAAATAACTATCAAAAACACTTGGATTTTTTACTTGAAGTTACAGCATATTTTGCACAAAGCTTCTCTTTCTTTTACCCAAAGTTTTTAAGATCTTGAGATCTCAAATGTTCAACAGCGTCACCAACCAGCAAGCTCTTATTGGCTCTTAACTTGTAACTATTTAGGACAAAATCAATTGGTGAGCGTCACACTAATAGAAACCAGTGTACGTTTCAGTCCCTGATTGGATCAAGAGTTTCATGTAAAACCACATGCGCACAAACACACACAAATGTTATTATAAGCCATTTTCAACAATCAGTCCTCTGCTGTTGCTTAGATAACAGGGTTAAGCAGATAAGGAATGATGGAATTAACTGGAAACAAAAGGAGAGTTGTTGTGTCACAGAGTCCCGCAGATTTATTTTTCTATTTCAGGCTAAATAAGTTTGCTCTGAAAAAGGGCAGAATTAGTGGTTTTAATTACTGATGTTAATCACACATGCATGGATATCCTTCTGCCACGTTTACTTAAACACACTACATAGAGATAAATTTATGTAAAGTACATTATAATTACTGTATTATTTATATAAATTAATATGTATTTCATGCTTGTTCTTTTTCCTTTTTTCCTTTTCCTATTTTTACTTCACCTCCACTTTCTAACTTTCAACTCCATTCTCCCCCCTTTTGCTTTTCTCTCCTTCCACTCTCACCTCCTCAGCGGGTTATCTGCCCCAAGTGCCGTCTTGGAGTGACTCGTATTCAAGATCTCTCCCACGCTGACATGAAGAAGGTGCGTCAGTTGGCTCTCATCGACATGACGGCACTGTGCGACCTCCTAGAGCTGGAGGTCAAAAGGCACAAAACTGGCAAGAGGAAAAATCCAGGTGTGGTTTCATTCACCATCAGGTCCTTACAAGAAGAACATGCATAGAAATGTGTGTGGCATACTGTAAAGGGTAGTACATTTAAAAATAAATGAATTGAAAGAAACTATTGTTTTTAACTATATGGTGTGTGTTTAGATTTTGTCCGTGAGTCAATCAAATTTAAGCAAAACAGTAACTCAGACAGAATGACTAGAGAAGTGGTTCTAGCAAACCTGCCAGCTTTTTAACTCTTGCCAACTATTCCTGCTGTTAACAGCAGTTATGTCTGGTGTGATATACCTGTACCTGTGTGTTCTCCACACAGAATAGCACTGAAAACTAGACTAAACTATGGTTACATATTCAACAATTAATCAGCCAATAAAATGTGTTTGCATTAATATAACACAACCCATGATATATCACACACAACGTGGAGACTTTGTCCCTTATTCTGTTCAGGCCAAATGTACATATGAGGGCAGACATGACTGACTCTTTGTTTTTCACAGAGAGCCCGCTCTTTGGAGTTCCACTGGCCACGCTGCTGGAGAACGATCAGAAACTGAAGCCCAACACTTCGACTCCTCTCTTTCTGCAGGCAGTAAGAACTCAGAAAAATATCTGTTATGTCCTTTAACAGCCTAAAGACTTACAGTTGATAAACATCATGTGTAACATGTTTATGCATGTTGTCCTCTCTGTGTAATGTTTATTATTCAAAGACGTTGATCACTAAAAATGTCTTCAAATAGAAAATAGAAGACAGTCCCTATGTCCTCTGCATGTGAAACACTTTGACCACACCCTCTTTATAGCAGCAGTTACTGAGTATAACCAGCAGAGGTGATCGAGAGATTCTTATCTACCGATGCCCAACTCTTCTGATGTCTCTCTCGCTCTCTCTCTCTCTCTCTGCAGTTGTTGTCATTTCTGGAGAAGAAAGGAATCGATTCTGAGGGGATCCTGCGGGTTCCAGGATCTCAGTCCAGAATCAAGGTACAATAGCAGGGTCTATGCACCTCATTATTGTATTAGATAACTGCATGTGTAAAGCATACAAAAATGTTTCAGGGCAGCCAAAATATCGACACTGTAGAATGTCAGAAATTCAAGATCAATAGAGAGAAAATCAAGTGGCTTTTACTGAGTTTAACTACAGCTGACATTTAGAAAAACAAGGTCCAGTGAGATAAAATCAATACTGCTTATTCAGCTGCTGGTCCAAAGCAGTGCTCATGATACAGTAATTAATTCCTTACAAACTCAGGTGATGGCGAATCAGTTACACATCAGCAGCCACAAGAGGGTGCCAGTTAGCTCTAAGGAAGGAAAAACAGCCAGGTTAGATGATCGAATACTGGGTTTGATAACAGTGATTAAACAGAGAGATGTAACTGGATTAGTCTTTGTTTAGTTTATGGTTTTGATAGCACACCAAAGAATGAAAATGTATTCATGTATTTAATGCTTACTTTTATAAGGACACAGCGTGACCCATTGTCATCCCCCAGCATTTATTGTTTTGATTTGTGCTAAGGAGGATCGAAATGCAGACACATGAAGCAAAATGCGAAAAGTACAGAAGCACAGACAGCAGACTCAGAAGGAAACACAGACCATCTGACTAAGATGAAATTATAAAGAGAGGACTATATATACAAACTTGATGATTGGAAACAAGGCACAGGTGGGAACAATTAAACACAGGTGAAACTAATGAGGGCGAGGCAGACAGTCATGAAGGAGGGAGGGAAAGGAACAAAAACAGAAAGTGAAACTACAACGAGACTCATGAGAAAATCAAGTAAAACAGGAAGTAACCAAAAAGACAAATAGCTTACACTGAAATATGAAGACAGAGACAGGGAAAGACAGAAGGCACTGGGAGAAAATAAAACTAGAAACAAATAAAAACCTAACAATGCCACAGAGGCCACTTATGCCTGTCCTTAGATGGGTCTTAACATGAACAACATTTAGCAAGGAAATTATTACAAAGCACAAATTGTTATTCTATGAAAGTTTCACATGAGAGGTTTCTTTGTTCCTGAAAATTATTTTAATTAAATCAAAATAGAAAAATCTTTTTTTTTAAGTAAATTTGAGTTAAACTATCAATGTATTTTAGTTCATAAAGAAGATTTTACTGTCAATATATTCATCCAGTTTGTCCTGTAGCATATTTTCTGCATGATTTTTCAAACACAATTAGAACTAATAATAAAAGTGTTTTTGCAGCCTTCCATAAGGCACAAATAAAGACTGTGGTCTGTTAAACCTGCACATACATAGATGAGCTCAGTGGGTGAAAGTATATGAAACAACTTAAATACTTTTGTCCTAAGGTCCATCGTCATGAAGAGTTAATTTATTACTAAACCCTTTTTTAATCAGTACAGGTCGTTTTGTTTTAAAAATTTCAACATTGACTCACACTGAAAACTTTAAATGACGACTGATCCTCAAGAGGAACTATGTCTTCTCTTTGTTAATCAATAGTTTCATCAGCATTTGACGACTACTAATTAAAAAGACAAAGTGAAAATGTTGTTGTGTAGCTCTGAAACCGACATTTTTTCTGTCTGCAGCTGCTGCAGCAGAACTTGGAGGCCAACTTCTACTCACGGCAGGTCAGCTGGGATGAAGTAAGCCCAAACGACGCGGCTGCACTGCTCAAGAAGTTCATCCGGGAGCTGCCCGCTCCTCTGCTCACCGCTGAGTACCTCAACACCTTCAGCGCCGTCAGGGGTCAGTGAAGACTACGTGACAGCTCTTGCTGGTTAAAATATCTTTTTTATTTGTTTTATATTTGTGAAACAGCGTTGCATCACACTTACACACCCAGCATGACCCATCAGTAATTTGGATGAGATGAGAGCTGTGTCTGAGTGTTGCTGCTGTGTTTGTATTTATCCTTAAATATTTCTATTTCAGGACAGTGCTTTATATTTACAATACAGCCATACAGTCATTCAGTATGTCACTATCACAAAGTGGAAACATTGACGTAAATGAGTATAATTGTGGATGATTGATACATTACATGTTAGACCGTCTGATAATGTATCAAATGTTGTCAGGTTGTATCAAATTACTGTACAGAGCATCAGCTCATCTTCCCCTCCTCTTCATAGCAATCTGCTGCCCACTTTTGCAGACAGCTCAGCAGGGTTCACATCATAATTATCTAAGTCTCTTCACCTCAACGGTAGCACTGTGTGACACTTATCTATTCTGCTCTGGCTAAGAAATTAACATTAAGATGAACAAGTTGATACGATTTTAAGAAGTGTCCCTGCACTGCCACGAGTACATGCGCAGTGACAGCAGTACAGTAGATCAGCGGATTCACATTAGTTTCACCTTAATAAAAATACAGATTGATATTAATATAATCTAGTCGATGTGTAGCTTGCGAGGAGGATCACTGCAAAGTGATGAACGATGTGCGACCACAGAGACATAAGCTAACAAACCTAATGGCCACCTGTCACACTGTCATTAATCTTTAGACATACCATTATTCTTTGTCAAACAGAGGAAATGAACTGTGTGTGTATGTGTCTGTGTGCGCATGCGCCCGTGTGTTTGTCTTACCTACTTGTTTCCTCTTTTAGAAATCACAGAGCTGAAACAGAAACTCCACATGCTGAACCTGCTCATCCTGCTGCTGCCTGAGCCCAACAGACACACACTAAAGGTAAAGACAACACAACTCAGACGTAAACAGTGAATCATGCTCTCAGATACTGTCAATCCTTTTTGTTCCAGCAGTAATCCCTGTAGCTTCTTATTGTGTGCTTGTCCATTAATGGAATATAACTAAGTTCAGACACTTGTAGCATATTTTCTTTTCACATATAACTCTGTACTTTTTAATTCCCTGTATTTACTTATTTTAACTTGTTAAGATTTCATTTCATCCCTCTGTAAATTCTGCATTGAAAATTAAGATTCATGTTTCTCAACATAAAATTGTAAAGATTTTGGTATTTCATCATCTACGATACATAATATCATCATAAGATTCACAGACTCAGGAGCAATTACCTGTTACAAAGAAAAGAAAATCCTGTGATCTTTAGGCGGTACTGCATTAAAAACAGACACAAGTCTGTCCTGGAAATCATTGCTTGAGCTCAGGAACACTGTTTGATGCTATATCCAACAAGTTAAGTTAAACCTCCGGGTCAGAGCTCATGTAAGATGTGGTCTGGCTACTCGATACTTGAAATTCTTCCTGGAAATCAGGAAGAACATCAGCTTATTATCAGCACTCAGCTCAAAAGCCAAAATCTGTGACGACATCATCTGTGAAGGTCTCATTAATGCTGAGTAATCTATACACAGGTTTTAGAGCAACATAAGCTGCCATCCACTCTGTTTGTTGGGAAAAGTCTTATTTATTTTACCAAGATGATGCTACACCACCTTCTGCATTACATTCTTCATTCGAAATAGAGTTTCTAATGTTAATGTTGGATTTCTAGTATTTTTGTAGTGTAATGCTGCTCCTTTCACTTGAGTAAAGGATAAGAATGTGCATTCACTTGGAGAAAATCTACCAAAGTTTCAGAGTCAAGTTTGAAAAAAAAAAAATCTTGAAGTGTAAAACATTACAGGAATGTTACAGAATTCATGAATGATCCCACGTGTTAAAACTGTACTTGTGAACAGTAAGCTCTGCCATGTTTGATGTTACGCTCTACAGACTCTACTTAGATTTGCCAGAAATGTATCCAGGATGACACTTGACCAAAAGCACTTTTTCATAATGCATTACTGTATTGTTCTGCTCCTTTTCCACATTTTAAACACTCTGCTCTGTTATATAATGGCTTGCATTAACCATGACTCACTTTCACTAAACACAAGTATGCAGTCATCTCCGTTTATAGCAACCAGGAGCATAAAACCCACCTGAACTAATTACCTTGACTCCAGCGGTCACAGCTGAAACTTTGCGTGCATTAGCATACTTCTCTTGATTCAGATGATTCATTCACTGTGATCATTCACTTCACCGTATTTTGTGCTTCATCTAAGTGGTCTCTTTTCCTTTTGAAAGACATTTAGCAAGGGATCAGTGTATTAAACCTCCAAGCTTACCAGTTTAACAAAAGAACAATACATTTTAAAACAGCTGAAATGTCTTTGTGTATCTACATCTGTGTTTGCTTTAGGCTCTGCTGGAGTTCCTCAGTAAGGTGGTCTCCAAGGAAAAGAAAAACAGGATGAATCTGTGGGCCGTCGCAACTATCATGGCTCCCAACCTCTTCCTCCACAAGGCTGTCCCCAGCAGACTGACTGAGGGTGGGGAGAAAGGACAGGCGGAGAAGGCGGCTGATGTTATGAGGCTCCTCATCCGCTACCAGGACCTGCTCTGGACGGTAGGACCCCCCCACACAGAGATAACAGTTTATTCCGTATATTTCAGGAGTTGCAAACCTGCAGCTCCAGAGCCACGTGCAGCTCTTTTGCCAATCTCCATGAACATTTTAATTTTGGATTTATCATTGTGCTACATGATTCTTTACATTCTCCAAATGTAATAATGTGCAGCTTGTACACCGATAAAACTAATGTAATATTTTAAGAACCAAAATGTGCGTCATAGCCTACGTTATGTTGGCTGGCACCCTGTCCTCTCAAATTTGCTGAACCACAATAGTGGTTGATATCATGGATATAGACACGTAAATGGCTCATCCTGAGTACGTAGCTCTGGATTCCAAGTCCAAAAACACAGAAAAATCACGAACGACAATACAGAATTTACCAGATTTGTTTGCTTTCACCTCTGATCTTCTGGCTTACTGGCCTGCTTGGTCTGTGGCTGGATTTGAGTCAAAATTAAACTGAAACTGGCCTTTTTTATTTTACAGATGTTATGCTTCTAAAAGGTTGCATTCATTATTGAAGGGGGCAGATTTTAATTTGATTCACTTGCACAAACACAGGCAGGACTCAGGGTGTCCTGCATAGCCTTCTAGATGCTTCATTTCAAAGGTGGCCTGTACATGCTAATAGCTATTTTTCCTCCACTTCTTAATTGTTCTGTTTTTCTGAAAGTAAAAATAATTTTAAAAAAGTAAACAATTTTCATTATTTTCACCCCCTGCAGTGTAGTCACATGGTAAAAGATTTTAATTATTTACACCTTCATTATATAATTACATTATATAATGTGTTTTGAAGTTCCATACAGATATTTTTTGTAGGAATAGGTTGCCAACCCCTGGTGTATTTACTTCATAAGTTGAATCTGTTTGACAAGGTCACTGTACTTGTTTTTTCCAGCTAAAGTTTTTCAGAGAAATAATCCTGTGCTGTTTTTTCTGGCAAATGCTATGCGAACATTTGTTGGCATGAGAAGTATACTCATCCCAAACATTGTGTCATGTTGCTCTTCTCTTCAGATCCCTAATTTCCTCATGAGCCAGGTGCGTAGGCTGAACGAGAACAGTAACAGGCGTTACCAGTTCTGCGATCGTCGCTTCAAGAACCTGCTGAGGAAGATTCACACGGACAGCAGGGAAAAACCAGAGAAAAACTCAGAGGTGAGCTGGTCAAAAGGACCGTCTGATTTCTGAGTATTAGAAACTTTCAGTTTATTAAAATTTCACGAGGCATATACACCTAGTTCATTATAGTTAACTTAAACTAAAAACTAAAACAAAGCAAACAGTTACTGCAGGTCCCCAAACTTCAGTAATTTACTTAAAAAAGCAGAGTGACTACATCCACTGTACTGCAGGAAGTAGTAATGTACACTGGACTAATGACAGACTGGCTGGTCAGATGTTCATCCACCAATAAAAAAGAAAACAAAAAACAATGACCCAAAATATCAGGAGAAGACAACACAGTGGGCTTCAATTTTTGGCGGAGCAGGACAGATTTCTGACATAAACTCCATGGAGCCGTTTGGGATGGACTGGACTGAAGAGTACAACAAAGTAACCTGCAAGTGCACCACATTTTGTGGGAACATCTACAGTTTTGGATGAACTTTTTAAACAGTGTTAAATTTCCTTTGTAGAAAGAAAGGCATGAGTGTGTTCAGCTGCTGAATGAGTCAGAAATCGATATCAAATGTCAGATTTAAGATTCCACAATTTATTTTGTTTAGAAACCGTGAGACTTTACACTCTAATAGGGTCAAGTGGAAAAATTTAGTTGTTCCAAGCACTTGATAATTCAAAGTTGTTTCAGATGACGAATAAACAGAGCAAAAAATAAATTGTACTCTTTTTGTGTTGTACAGCCGCATCGTACAGTGAAAATCCAGGTTGGAGATCTGGAGAGTGGCACGATGGATTTCCAGCTTAACCTTAATTCAAGAGCCTCCGACCTGCTCGCCCAGTTTTACCGCCAGTTCCTCAGAAGCCCTGAAAATGGAAAGGGCAAAATGCGAAGGTATGAATTTTTTTTTTACGCATCTAGCTGTGCTGCATGAATCTGTCTGCTCTGAAATGTGATTACTTATGTAAGAGTGCGAAAACAGAAGCTGATACATGGTGCTGTGTGTGTCTCTAAACAGGAACGGCTCCGTGGCGTATTCAGACTGCGCCCTGTACGAAGTGGGAGGGAATATCGGTGAGTGAAAGTGTTCTCCGATCGGAGCAGCGCTGACATTTGCATGTCTTTCTGCTCACTGAGCTGATGAGTGTAGCAAGGTCTTATGTAATGAAGTGTACAAGCGCCAAAGAGACACGAGCAGTGCATCTGCAGTTATCAGAGCAGACAAATGCTTATTACACACATGTCTGCACACTCACATGAGAGCTGACACAGTACAACTAAAACTTTTTCAATCTGTCCAACTTTGTGGCTGAAAACCTCTAAACTTTATGTTTTGATACAAACCCAAGCATTAGAATTGATTAGCAGTTAGCACATTCATAGTCAGCTGACAGAAAAATAGGCAGCAACCATTCAGATGATCTATTCACCTTCATATTTCAAGCTTTGTCCTTTTGTTGTTTAAGGAAAACAAAATCAATAGGGGATGAACATTTTTCTCAAATTCTGACATGTAACGATCCTCGCGATTAACTGATTGATAAAAATAAATTAATTAATTTGATGGAAAAAGTAGTAGTGGCTGCCTTAATTGGTATAGATACACAATAAATTTGGGCCTTAAGTACCATTTCTGTGTGTTATTTCTGCAGGTGAGCACTGTCTAGATCCAGACACACACCTTCTAGATTTGTACAACTGCAATCCTGGAGGAGAGTGGATCATCAAAACGAGACCCAGCGGCAGCAGGGGGCTGTGATGGATGGACTGAACGAGGATGTTCAGAATAAACATAAAGGCAGAGTCTTCAGAAACATCAGATCCACACAGCCATCACTTCTTCATATCCTGTTCATCCCGTGAGCAACAAGCGAGAGGGAGACAGATGGAGGAAGCAGGAACAGATAGATGGAGAATCTGCCTGGAGCAGAGCCTAAAAACTGTCTGTGATCACATGAACACACACTACCCTCTTTCTCTTCCTTCTGTCGTTCTCTTTCTGCCTCTCTCCATCTTCTTCTTTTCCCTTCACTACATCATTTCTCTCCTGCGTTGCAACGCTGAGAGCCAAAAGCTGCCGACGCGACTCATTACTTCCAACAGAGAACCTGCTGCACAGAAGAGAGGAGAGAGACCGGCTGGACAGTTTGCTTCGCCATCTTTTCTCTGAAGCAATCATATCCAACCATGAGTGAGCAGATGGGGATGCAGAGGACCTCTGGCTATAAAGAGCCCACACTCCCACCCCCTCTGTCAGGTCAGCCTCTGCTCCACAAACTCAAAGTTTTTGACCCATCAGGGCTTTGTAAAAGGCTGAAACATGATACAAGAGTTTTATGTGCAAATGTGAAGAAAAATTTGTATCTAATTATGTACTGAAAGTCAGCTGAATACAAGATTGCATTTGTCAATATTTGCCAGAAATTTTGTTAAGATTCAACAGCTGCAGCTCCAGTGATTAAGCTATGTTATCACAAGTAGGAGCTCCGTGTCTTGATCTCTTTGTTCACCCACCAGTGTTACTTTACCAGCCTGAAATCTTTTGTCCTACACATGTCTGAGAAACAGGTGTTCAGGAAAAACACAGCTAGGTAAATCCTATTTCTATATTCTTCTATCCTGACCTCAGAAACAAGTTTTCCCATTTATCCATGATCTTTAGAACTAGAGTCATCTGTAAGTGTAAACATATTTGGACGGAAAATTCTCGCATCATGTTTTGAAACCAAATAATGAGAAAACAGTAGCATGAGAGAAGACACTGGAAGCAGTTGGAGCAGAAGCTAACCTGGAAACACACAGTTTCTTACAGATCAATCAGCCGCTGATTGATCCAGAATGATTCTGCAGCTTTGATGACAAAGTAAACAAAGACGGGGGTTGGTCTGTGTCAACACCTTTCTGTCACCTGTGCCATTCGATGAGGGAAAAAGACCCTAATGAACTGATATCCCTTTATCTGTGAAACCCTGCGATCTCCTGGGCATTAAAAAAAATCCTCGGACTTCCTGACCTGCACGGAGCAGCGCTTAAAGAGACACCAAGGGATTTGGTGTTCCAACCTCAACAACACTTACTGTACCTCTAAAGGGAGCTGTTAAGGACACACAGTGAAGCTGGTCTTCTCCTCTTTTTTTAAACACACAAATGAAGGTCGAAAACGAAGTGACTCGTGGGGTATAGTGGGATTATTAATAATATTATTTATAAGAATGTAATACCGTTGTTGCTTCTTATTCTGTGAGTATTGTGTAGGATAGAGAGATTCAGTGTAACAGTATGATGTGTTAAGTCACCCATACTCAGTGTGGGAATCTGCAGTGTTTGTGTTCATATTTCTTCATGCACTGACATTTTTATAAACGGATCTCGTTACATCTGTTAGTAGGATAAGTTGTATAAATATGGCTCATTCATACACACTTTAAGGATAAATCTCTGCAGTAGGACTGTTTGTTGTGAGGCTACTCGAAGCTTTTTCCAGACACACTCGAGCAGCAAATGAATGTATTTAACATTTTGTACCGATCGGCAGATGTGAATCATTTTGCTCCTCGAAGAGGGAGCCATGTTGGAGCGCCGCGGCCATTTTGTGGGAAGTGTTTCGCACACTCCACTCGATAAGACAGAGTAATGACAGCCGGCCCGGCACCAACATCTATCAACACCCTCCGCTCCATCTCTGTCACCTCCCTGTAATGGACCATAATGGCAGCGCACTGCATGCATCAGAAATGCACACAGAGGAATCGCATTTCTTTGATAAAGCAGAAGGTAATAAATGGGCGTTATAAATTCTGCTGCCCTGGACCTGACGACAGCGGTGTGTGTGTGTGTGTGTGTGTGTGTGTGTGTGCGTGCATGTGTGTGTGCATGCACGTGTGTGATCAGCTTCATTACACAAGTCCAATTGGCCTGTCCCAGGGTCCCAGGCACAGTTCAGTGCCTCAGCACAAAGCGAGCTGATGAAACTGCCTTCTGCTGACAATCAGGAGAACTAGGTCACCTCTGAAGCAGCATCCCAGAGGGCGAGCACCCTGAGGAGCAGAGCACGTGGACACGCATTGTCTAAACACACACATGCTGAACAACATCACCAAAACGGGGGGCACAGGTTCACACTACAACAGCTTTCTATGAACTGTGTTTGTATGTGAATGTATTTGTGTGTGTGTGTGTGAGAGAGAGAGAGAGAGAGGACGCTTCCTCTCTGAAGCAGTGTTATCTGTGTGATTACCCAGGGACTCTCTTAAAACTAAATGAAGGACAGTTACAGTTTTTAATAAGCCTGTGAAAATGCTTTTCTTTCCTTAGAAAGAAAAACTTTTGAAAATTTTTCCCTTTTTTTTGTCAATAAATGTGAATCTCATGTTGTGTAAAACATGATTTATTTTTTCAATATGAGCTAATGGCTGTTGGAAAGATAGCATCAACAGAAGCATCATTCATCAACACTACAATTACACACACACACACACACACACACCCTACTTCCCCACGTACTTATGCACCAGGAGAAAACAGAAAATATACACATGTGTGAAAACAGAGAAAAACGGTGGTTTAATCTGCTGCAATAATCAATGGAGAGATTAACCTCGTAATGTGTGCGTGTGGAGAGGCCAGAGCCGCTCAGTTCCTTGATTAATCATCACCAGCTCTCCTGAAAAAACCATTTACGACTAAGTGCCTCATCAACTTTGATTATTCAAGGTCTCAGCATGTCCAAAAGGGCACTTGGAAGACAAAAAAGAGCAAAACTGATGTCTCATATACTGTGCGCTCATTCTTTCGTTCAACTTTTGCTTACAGAAAATCCCTATTTTAGAAGCATTTGATATTTTAGGAAATGCACTACATGCAAGATAAATTATTAAACGTGAAAAAATTAGACAATTATAGTTTGATTTCTTGTTACCAAAGCTGGGAATTGTCTAAGTTTGCAATGTCAACATAAGGCATCTAATATAACTCTGATATCTGTGATATTTTAAAAAAAAAACTGGAAGAAAAATATTTCACATATAATCACTTTCAGACCCCTTTTTTTCTTAGAATGTGTTGTGTGTTTGATTCCTTTTCAAGTCCCATTCACTCATTTCTGACAACAAGAAAAGAAAAAAATCAGACATAGCAGCCAGCCTGCCAGACGTAGGCCCCTTTGGCCTGCTCCAGATCTAAATTACTGTAATCAGCAGATGAATAGCAATCAGCAGCCTTGTATGAGCTGCTGGCAGAACGCCTGACCCCTGGCTCTCTGCACCAATCAGACTGCTGTGTCCCATTCACAACTAATCATGACATGCACTCGCAGCTCGCCACTTCGCTCACATTTGATGGAGGAAGCACTCTTCTCCTCCTTTTCTCTTTTTGTGTCAGGTTGACCGGATTGAAGAGGTGATGACAGTTTGAGATGAAGCTCCTTCCTGTGCTTACATGGTGGCAGCCATGGTTTCCCTCCTGGCATTGGCCATAGAGGAGTCACCACCAATGAGACAGTTTGCACAAAAGTAAAGTTTTCTTTCAAATTTCTGCTAATGATGAGTTCAAGTGAGGCAGGAAACAGCATTTCTCTAAAATTAACAGGCTTACAGGACTGCAGCTTGTCCTGATTGGAATAGGATGAGCGAGCAGAGTTTGAACCAGAGGAAAATCTCACAGTCCTGATGACAGGTTTAAACCGGCTGAGTTAGAGTTAAGTGTTACTCGCTGTGTGTCAGGGCCTTAAATACCACTGTGTCGCCTTCGGTAATGTGGGGGCTTTATTGAGTTGAGGAGGACGTCTTATGTGACAAATTACACATTTAAGAAACACAGTTGAAAGATTTTTGGAGCTCAACTTTAGGCCTTTTAATTATTTCTATATTTAAACAAACAGCAAAAACAAAGAACAGATGTTACTCAAATGATTCAGAATCACCCAAAGAGAAATGCTCACCTTCACTGAATCCATTTTCCATAAATGAAAAGTAAAGGAGTTCCTTATATCTTTGTGTGGCAGCATGTTTAGCCTTCCACATCAGAGCTCTGGCAAGGCTTTATTTGAGCTTTACATATGCAAAGAGACACTCTACATGTGAGTAAAAGAACTGTATGGCATTACACACTTTGTTTCACTTCATTTTACAGCTCTGAAAAATCCAGCATGTGCAGCGAGGCATCAAAAATTAAGATGGTGAAGGTTTTAAAATCAAGACCACCTTCATGCAGTCCTATAGATTAGACCTAGTACAACACAATACCCTCTAAGTGTTACTTCAATGGATGTTTGAGCTTTGATGTCCAATATGAGGCGTGCAGAGTTTGATGTTAGATGGTGGAGCACAAGTTTCTCTGTGTTCACCTTAAATCTGAGTCAGTTTAAAATTCAGGTGTTGTTCAGGTTTCAAGTAATACAAGAGTGACAAATAGACTGTATCAAACCAACAGTTTTGATTTTTAGCATTTATAAAAAATACTTAGCTTCTCTTGTCTTTCTTTCTTTCTTTTTTCTTTTTTTTCCTCTTCTTTAGCTTCTCTTATGAGCGAATTTATCATTCATTTCCTTTATTTACCTGTTTATAGAAGAGGCTGCTTCACTGCAGAGCCAATAAGTGGATTTTGACCTACCTGAGCTGCATGCACAATGAAAAAAGGCTATGTGGAAAAAAGAAATTGCAAAAAGTTATGTAAAGCTCTTTTTTTTACCTGGACCATGAACTTTTCCTAAAAATAATGGGTTTTGTTGTACAAACTTTATCAAACCTAAGTTGAAAGCCCCGTGCTTAAACCATTCACCCACTATAACTTCATCCTGATGAAGGCTTCATTACAGTATGCTACACCTTGTTTGTGTAAGTTCTCAGTCATCCAGGTCATGGTAGTCTTTCAAAATCCAAAGAAGTCCAGTTGCCTTCTTTTCAAGCTCTCAGGACTATGCTACACCTTATGCTTAATGTTATGCTACTGCAGTTGTGTCCATTTGCAGAGGTATTTGCTTACAGAGTGCCTACAGAGGCTTTTCAACCACCACAAACGTGTTCCCATGCAGTCCAATCCCAACTGCACAGTGCTCATCATGGATGATGCTGTGTGTTAATCGGATGCTGATTGGTTAATAAAAACTACAGTATGAGAAGCACAGAAAGTGGCTGCAGTGAACACTTTTCATTGTTTTTAACACTTCAGCTCTGAGGGGTGATGGACCAACAGCAGCATAAGCACGCGTTGTACCACATATTTTTGACACTGCCCCCCTCTGACAACAGACCCTCTCTGCAGGTAGACGGGCAGTCCAAAGCTGCCCATGGACTGCCCACACACTACCACTGCTGAGCCATAATTTCCCCATTATTTCAGTCCAAAAGGCAGCATCCCAGGCTCAAATTGAGGCCAACAAGAAAGTGTCAAATACTGCAGTTCCTGAAGTGGCCACTTGAGGCTGGCTTCAAAAGAAAGTCAATCCCCTTATGTTAAAATGCTCAACTTCACAACAGAAAGAAACATATTTACACACTCCTGTAGTTAATCTCCCATTAAATGTTTTTTTGTTTGTTTTTTTAAGGTTTTTAAATATGTATTTTTAACATTTTTTTCTTTATTAGGGGCGTGGCCACTCAGGTCACCTCAGCTAATTCAAGTCACTGAAATGAAGTTCCCCACCATGTTGTGATGTTGTTGCATTTTAGAAAATGTTGAACTATTTTTAATTATCTGTTCAATTATCTGAATTATCAAAATAATATCACATAGCATACAGTCTATGAATGCACCTTGCCAAGTACTTTTGCTAGAGTTAGCTAGTAACTTAGCACTTCACCAACTATGGTGACCTCTGGCTCCCCCCCACCCAAAAAAAACAAACTAAGATAAAAACAACAAAGGCCAAAATGCTAAAAGTGAGGGTTCAAAACAGAACTTGACAAACCCAGTGGGTGGCTTCATGTGTCCAGGCTTGCATTAATGCAAAGTGGAGCCCACAACAGAGGTGCAGCTGGACCAGGTCAGGTATTTGGCTCTGCAGTGAGGACCACTGACCTGAAGGCTCCCACAGTAGATGCTGCTACATTATTGTGTTAAAAAACTACAGGAAATACATGCTAAGTACAGGGACTTAATTAAACATATAAAACAATGAATTTGCAGATTCAGAGTTTTTTAATAAGAAAGATGGAGGGACTGTATCAGGCACAGATGATTAGATTTCTAGGTGTTTGAGTGGCGGCAATGGGGTTTTTACTGAATAACAAACAAGAAGAAGACAAGAAAACAAGAGGGGTAATAAAGGGGGGTAATGGAGGGAGAACAGGAAAGCTTATCTGCCGTGAACAAAAATGCCTCTGTCTCTATCACATGACTCACACCCTCCACTCTCTCTTTCTTACCCTCTGCCTCCCCCGACTCTATCCCACCCCTCCATTCGCTGCCAGGGGTGGATCCCAGCGTTTATCTCTACCATCCAGCCCCGATGTCTCCTAGCAACAGAGCATGGATCATTTAACTGCCCCTGCATCCTCTGTTTTATCCATCCAGTTGTTACATGCAGTATGCCAACTGCCTTTATTTACATTTTCTCGCCTTTTCTTTCCACCTCTGAGGACTTTAAACTCTCATCTGGTTCTTGGTGGGCTCCCCCCCCCCGACTACGTCTCTCAGGCTTGCAGCACTCAAACAATATCAGTGC
>VUQS01024376.1:10398-46460 GCA_015108495.1 Heterochromis multidens | reverse complement strand
ACTTGAAGATTGTTGTTCACAAGCGACAACTATCCAACATGACGGAGCTGGAGCAGTTTTGCCTTGAGGAATGGGCAAGAATCCCAGTGGCAAGATGTGGCAAGCTCATAGAGACTTATCCAAAGCAACTTGCAGCTGTAATTGCAGCAAAAGGTGGCTCTACAAAGTACTGATGTTGGGGGGCTGAATACTTATGCACATGCCAATCTTCAGATTTTAATTTATTAAAAATTAATTTTTTATATTTTTTTCTCATTTCACTTTACCAACGCAGCCTAGTTTGTGCAGATCCATCACATGAAATGTCACTGCGAAACATGTTGATTCCAGGTTGTGAGGCAAAAAAACCTGACGAATACCAAGGGGGATGAATACTTTCGCAAGGCACTGTAAACCCATGCAATGAAGCTCCTGGCACACAGTTTATCTGCTGATGTTAACGTAAGAGGGGTTTTGGGACTCTGCAGTTACTGAGTCAGAAGAGCATTGGCGACTTTTACACACTATGTACATCAGCACTTGGCAACCCCTCTCTGTAACTTTACTTGGTCTGCCACTTTGTAGCTGAGTTTCTGTGGTTCCTGAATGTTTCCACTTTGTAATAATAGGTGCGTGATTTTATAAACATGTGGGACTGTGGCAGTGGGACTGAAAACACCTGCATTCAAAGTTTAAAAAGTGTGGTCCAATACTTTTGTCCATATACTATACGTATGTAAAATAAGAAATAATAGTGAATGCATTTTTATCAGTCATAGTGAACCAACAGCTTTGCAGTTATTCTGAGAATACTATGTGCCCAACAAATTTACATCCTATTTAAATATGGTTTATTATCAGTTCTCTCTTTTTCAGGAATTCTAGAAATAGGTGAACAGTCCATGAATATTGGTTCTATTCATGTAGAAACATTACAGCCAAAATAGATGTTTCTTTATTATTATTATTATTATTATTATTATTATTATTATTATTATTATTATTATTATTATTATTATTATTATTTAATGTAGATTAATTAAATTTACTCTCATCATTTGTGTTACAGCAAACATAACTGTACTGAAGCATTTATATTTCCAATACTTTTATGACGTTCATGACACTTCTTGGGTACACAACAAATTTCTGGGCTGCTTTACTATAATTTTGAAGTACTATTCAAATTCAGAAATTATATAAATTAATAAGTCATGTAAAATAAATAACTTGGTTTAAAAATGTTCATGCAGAAAGATAAAAAGTAATGTTTGCTTTTAATTCAAATAGTTTGAAAAATCCTGTTAAATGTGACTTTCATTAGTAATGTTAATATACAGTAGAATTAACAAAGTGACATATTATTTAAGACAAATTCAACTGAGATAAAATGATTAAAATTAACCAAATTATAGGCACTGACCTACAGCAGTGCACTTCCTGCAATGTGCCCTAAAGCTTAAAGTTAAATCTCACTGCAAAGATTCTCAGTAAGTTTGTATTTCTGCATCACAAAAGGAGTTTCTATTTAACATTTCATCACAGGGCAAACAGTTATACATTAATTATGTACTGGCTTAATGTTCCTATGTGTGTTTTGAAGAGTTAAAAGATTTAAAAGGTTTAAAAATTGAAAAAAATAACCTCAACAAACAAACAAAGAAAACATCATCAATATACTACAGAAATTGCAAAAATATTCATTTTTAGGGATCACAGTATACTACATATTCTCTGACATTTCATTTCTTTCAGTGTATTAAAACAATGGATAAAATTTTGACATTCATAATTTACCATCAAGAGCTTAGTTACTTGGGTTATCTTAGGGCTCCATGTACATTGAGGCTAATGCCTCATTACTAATGCTGAAGTACAGAAGCAGACCCATTTCCCCTCCCTTTTCCAATTCTTCTCTCATCTCTTCTTCACCTTGTTTTCCCCCAAGAGGGTTTAGTATCTAATAGGACTTGACTGGTAGTAAGAAGGGGGAACAGCAATGAGATTTTTTTGTTGCATACTTTGACCTTGGATGCAAGTTGTGTTGGAACAGAAGCATCTCAGGTTGCCTTTCAGTAGTAGTCAGACTTGCTGGTTCATCTGTCAGTCTAATAAAATGAGATTCTGGTTATCAAAACAGAGCTGTAGGTAATTCTCGTATTTAACTACATTTTAAATACGCTAAGTTGCATGACTGCCACCCTTTGCAATTCGATAACAGCATTTGTTCACATCACAGTCAGTGATAATAAACCCATGCCATATAACATCATTGAGCAGCTTGCTGCTTTGCTGCAGTGGGATTTGCCGGAATCCAAGCTGCATCAAAAGATGAGATGACTTTTGCAGATAGCTGGACTAATATTTCTGTGGGCAATATCATGTGCTTTTTTTTTTTTCCAGATTATGACAATTCAGCTTCTTCAGTTAAACTTAATTTCTTCTTGCATCTGTGCACTGTGTATCTGTATTGTTGTGTACTGGATAATTACGTTCGTCATAAAATTTTTATTACTTCATAATCTGTGATTTTATGTAATCCTGCATTTCCAGGTTGTTTGCTTCCTTTGCTGTTTCCTATTACGGATGCAATGTGTTTCAACTGACTAAAAAGAATGATGCAGTTTATAGTCTTTGAGCTTATTTGTGGTGCTTTCTACTCTACTGTTTCCCTTTCAGAATGCTTGCTTTGAGCCCTGTTGGTGAACTCTCTTGTTGAAACACACATTATATTCTTTCCACGTGCAACCTGTCTGAGGGTAGAGTTTGATCAAACTGGTCAGCTCTTGACTTTGTCTGCATTTGTGTTGCATTGAGGGTTTTTATTTAATGTATTTGCCTTCCTTTTAAATCTCTTTTTGAGCTTAATTTGCTACAATGCATGCATTCCTTTTACAAATTAGCCATAATTTGGTTAATTTGACCTGTTCTCGCAATTTTTTTGTGTGTTTGTGTTGGATTTTGGTACATTTTCCAACATCTGTTTGTGTTGGCTCTGTTCCTGGGCTTCGCTTTTCTTTATCTGCTTCCAGAACACCTCTGGGTCAGTCTAGTCCAGTGCCTGCATGCATTTCTTCCTGTTGATTATCTGCTGTGTGGTGGGCTTTATTTGCTGTGTCATTTGTACATCTGTTTCATGTGTCTTGATTGTATTACCTCAAATACTCTCTAAATTGTACCTCTTTTTTGAGCTCCCTCATATTATGGAAGTTGAAATTACTGATCTTTACATTGTGATACGGGTTCATCTGCAGCATTTTTAAGTCTTCAACTGTCAGAAGAGAAAAAAAAATAAACTTAGACCCCCATCCCTCACCCCATAATACCTGATATTATCAAATTCTTTTTTTTAAATAACTTTTACCCACTCCATTTACAAGGATAATTTTCTGTCTCATTGCATTTTAAAGGTTTCTTCATGATAAAGTATCTGTGTTGCTTAATGGCTCCTACAGAAACTCTGTCACAAACAACAATAGTGATGGTAGCTTGACAAAATAATAAAGTTGAATGCAATGAATAAGTATCAGGAGAGAGCCAGCAGAAATGTTCACTGATTAGGTCATATATCACAATGCTAAGCACTGCAGCAACAATGCTGCTCTCTCTCATTTGCTTTTTGGCTTGAGATCAAAACTAGGTAGGGAGCATGGTGGCTTTCTCAGTACATTATTGTGGAAATAGAAATATCTTTGCAAACAAAAGTTGGAGAGCTTTTATTTCAAAGATTGCAACTAAATTAAAAACTATCATCTGAAACCTGGAGAAAATCTAGAAGTCCCTCAACATACTAACTACTAAGTATTTAATGCTGCATTATAGAATAGAATAGAATAGAATAGCCCTTTATTGTCATTGTACAAGTACAACAAAATTGTGGGTGCTCTACCCAACTACTGTATGGAAATATAAATAAGGCAAGAGGAATAAATAGCAAGACAACAGAATAAATAACAAGACAATAGAAATATATACAAAGTTAGGGAATATAAACAAAGTAAGAGAAAGGCACACAATAAAAGGCACACATTTGGAGAACATTTATTACATGTTATTACAAGTCTAATATTATTACATGTGTATGCAGTACCTTCACCATCTTTGAACTTGGCCTTGATTTTTAAATTAACTACACACCTTAAATGTCATGACTAGCATTGTTATGATGCCGTCACACTGACAAAGACCAACCAACTGTCCAATAATTTCAAGGCCCTGAAAATCATTTTTTTATTGCAAGCAATGGTGTCTTTTGCAAAAATACTGCAAAAATTTGAAAAGTAGTAATGTTTTTTTTTCTGGCAAGACTATCACATTTCAGTTTCTCAGGTGGACATGTCATGTCCTTCCATGTGATGCAACTGGTTTGTATAAGTCATATTTGAATCACATAACAGTGTGATGCCAGATGATGGCTATCTGTTTATGATGGCTGGTCAGTCTGGCAGGACTTCAGTGGTTAGCACTGTTGCCTCACAGCAAGAAGGTCCTGGGTTTGAATCCACCAGCTGGTTGCAGCCTTTCTCTGTGGAGTTTGCATGCATCTCGCCAGCATCCTCCCACAGTCCAAAGACATGCATGGGTTAGGTTAACTGGCAATTCAAAATTGGCCATGTGTTAGCCCTACAATAGACTGGTGACCTGTCCAGGGTGTGACCTACCTTTTGCCCAATGAGAGCTGGGAAAGGCCCCAGCCCTCCTGTGACAGTGAATTGGATTATCAGGAGAAATTTGATGGATGGGTGGTCAATCAAATATGATCAAACCATACCCGCACAGTCCTGATGAGCGCATAAGCTGTTAAATTCTCTTACTCTTGTGTACTAGGGGGAGCAGTGTGACTGGTATTGTTATTTCCTTGTGGATCTCTGGCTATGTGTGTGTCATCATGTCAAAATTTGTTCCTCGAGATGTATTAATAATTTTCCATGGCTGATGATTTATCTTTATCTAGAGTGTAAATCAGTGTTCTCACTGAAGGGCAGTAAATACTGCAGTTTTGTCAGAAGGTGCTGGAGAAACAGTAGTCTGGACAAAATTGGCATAAGGTGGAAAAAAAGTTGGTGGTGGCATTAATCAAAACCACCTCTAATGAGCACCAGTGCCAAAGTGTGAAACTCAGAGACACCAGTGGCTTTAAAAAAAACAGCACTATTTAATTAAAGCACTGAAAGTGCAAACTGGCTCTTATAAACATTACCCGTAATGGGTGTGGTCATGTTCTGATGCTATAAACAGTAAAGGAGAACAAATAACAAAACTACTGTGGAGCAATATACACCCTGGAAATATATTCAGACAAAAAGAACAAAGCTTCTATGTCACGTCTATGGACCTAATGTTTCCAGGGGTTGTGCTAAAGTCACACTTCATAAGAGCCTCTCAGGGCTGTGACTACCAGAGTTAACGGTTTTGGAAGCACCACTAACAGGCCCTACAATGTAAACCTCTCAGGGCTTGCATGAATAGCGCCGTCGCTCGATATTACTCCACACTCACATTAGTAAAGTATCATAATAAATGAAACATTCTCCTGAACACCCCATTAGTAAACCTTATCTTTTCACAGCCACCAGCTATCGAACAAAAGCCCACAAGCTGTGAGAGGTAGAAAAGCTTTATTTCTCTCTCTCTCTCTCTTTCCTCTTTTGTCTCCTTGCCCTCCTTTTCACTTCTGCTCTCATTTATTCATGATTTGTTTTCAGTGCTACAGTGTTAGTAAGTGCCTCACCTTTGCATATACCTTACTCTTCATTTTAATAATATTGCATATTATTAAAATTACATATGTATTACAAAACTACAGAGTCCTAAAAAGTAATAGTGTGAACAGTAAAAGTGTGATCGCAGTGTATACAGAAGTCAGTATTTTCATCTAAATTAATAGTGATCTTGTCACTTCTATCTGTTGTCACTGTGCACCCTGTATTTGTAACCTTACACATGTCTTACTCAGATTCTTTCAGTGTCACTGCCCTTTGAAGTCTGGTGTCCGCCATGAAGTCAGACTTAAGGCATTGGAGACATCTATTATTTAGTGTCTCTCCTTAGCACATATCCATATACTTAGCTGTTCCTCCCTCTCCAGCAGGGGAAGACTCTAGAAAAAAAAAAAAAATCTTATCTGACACCTGAGGAAAAGCACCATTACCAGATTTTCTTCATGAATGTCTGTTTTAACATTTTTCTAAATTCAATACTGGTACATTAACTCGTAGCTTTATTTAGGACTCCGAAATCTAGGTCCTTATCGATAATAACAAGAAGCCCTAATCCTATGTAATTAACTTTTTAAAGAATGTAAATAGTTTTTGATGTGTATCATTTTTTCAAAAGCAAAAAAAAATGCATACTTTAAAGCCACAGGGTTATTATGTATTACTGATGAGGACCTAAATCCTTCATTTTCTGATAATACCCTTACCTAATTTCTAAAAATACCTTCAATCCAAACACTGAATATTTTTACACATCTTTAACACTGTTTTTCACACTATTGTATCACCTGAAGCTCAGCCGACTTCTCCTGATACAGAAATAAACTCATCAGTATAAACTGTTTACAAATGCAAATATTTACAACATTAACTCAGTAGAGACAAGTTTAAAAATTATCAAATAAAATAAATAAAAAATAAAACAGAACTCATCATCAATAAGTTTAGCTTCATTGATAGTCTATTTGAACTTTGCTCACCTGGGCAAATGTGACTGAACGAGCCACTGATCTGTCTCAGGGTCACCCTGCTAAAGCCTCAGACCTGCTTGGATCGGATTTATGTCACATTTTAAAATAGATCTGTGTTTTTGAGGTCAAAGTTAAACAAGCCAAGTGGTATTTTCACCCTACTCTACTAAATGCTTGGACTGAGTCTCCTACTATTGTGTAGTTGCAGTCGATAAGAATATCCCCCTCCCCTCCCTTTTTTAAACAAGTGCACTTAAAAGTGGAGTTTTAAAGGTATTTGTCTTCACTCCTGGGAAATCCAAATGTTTTCCTTTGCATTATTTATGAAACCTGAAAGTCAAGGCAGAGATTGTGTTCACCTAAGTGTGATTTGCAGCACATTGCCTATGCCTCCTTGCCATATGTCATTCTACCTGGCTGCACACCAGCAAGCTAAAAGCCTGTGTGCTTACATCATCGTTCTACTGGGAAGAGATGTTTGTAAAAATGTCCTGAACCATCTGATTCAGAAGACTTTAGTAATACTGAAAAACACAGGCTATGTCACTATAGATTGTTGTAGCTTTTATTACAGATTCATTATTCATGTGATATAGATTTTCAGGATTATGGAAGCCTGCATACTAATACAGATGTAGTGTTATACAGCCCAAAGTGAAATATTCTTTAGGTGATGCCAACTTAAAGTTGTTGGTTGAATGTCTTTTGATGACCAGACCAGGATCACTGATGCAATATAAATGTAATATAATAAATATTCTTGTAAAATGAATTTTAGCAATTTTAATAGAGTTTTCTAGAGAAGTCATTCAATCATTAACCAGTATTCATATCAGGAAAAAAAATACTTGAGTAAAATATTAAAGTAACGTAACAAGAAAGAGTTCCATCTATTAATTCATCCATCCATTTTTTTACAGCTTATCAGGGTCAGGGTTGTATGGCCGCAGTCAAAGCAGAACTGCCCAGAACTACCTATCACCTCCTCTAACTCTTCTGAGGGAATACTGAGGCGTACCCAAACAACCCAAGAGAAACAATCTTTTAGCCCAGACATTCTTTAGAAAAAGCTCTGAGCTGCTTGCATCCACAATCATATTATTTCGGTCACTACCCACAGCTCATGACCGTAGGTGTGGGCAGGAAAGTAGATCAACCAGTAAATGGACAGCTCAGATCTCTTTTCACCACAACAGATCGGTACAGTATCTGCATCACTGCACATGGTGTACCAATCTGCCTATCATTCTCCCTGCTCCATTCTTCCTATTCCATTCTTCCCCCCACTCTTGATTTCCACTTGAGGGGGAAATTCACTTTTTCCAGCCATGAACCATGGCCTCAGATTTAGAGATGCAAGTCCTCACCCAGGCCACTTCGCATATGGCTTCAAACTGCCCTACTCCAAGCTGGAGGTCAGTGCTCCAACACATTAACTGCAAAAAATCCAGAGCCCACCACACTGGACATCCTAGACCTCTTGATTGTACCTAGAAAATTTTGTCCATAAAAGTTATGAACTGCATCTTTGACAAAGGGCAGCACTGGCATAGCCCAACGCCCACTGAGAAAGAGTTATAACCGAACGCACACAAACTCTAAAAGGAGAACTTGTGGGTTGAGAAAATGTTTCTTTAAATGCCAGTCAGAGTTCTTTGCTACCAGCAAAGTTGATCAAAGCAGCTGAAAATTTATTTTTATGTGATGCAAACATTATGTATTGTTTTAGTTACATAAGCCTGTGTACTGCTTCACTAAAGAAGCAGTACACAGTGTCAATGCATTAAGGTGTTAGAAATAGATGTATTAGGAGAGTTATATATTGACAACTGTTATTTATCCACCCAGCTACCCACCCATTTTCCAGATACAGTGCAATAAGTGACATATAAATCAAGGCCCTCAATTCACTAAAACATTTAACAAATTAGGACTTGGATTGTATGTACAGCATTTGTAGAAACTAAGGTGGATATCATTATCTTGCATTTTCTTTCCTGCCTGTTGTCCTGCACAGTTGGATTCCCAACTCACAGGTGGAGAGGTGGAGAGTTGAGCAAAGGTAGTTGTTGAATTGCTCATATCAGACTTGTTAGTAAGTTGTCTAGTGTTACTCGTGACTGAGATACAACATATTTCACAGAGGGAATTGGCAGACCATCTCTGCTGACCTGTTACATGAGAGTTAAACATTGGACTAACTTCAGAGATAATTTTGTTGCTGAGTAAGTGCCAGGACAGAGACCTAATTAGGTGCACTTTAACACAAAAAACTAATCGCAGTACAGTTTTGAAGTAGCTCCCCATAGGACTGAGTTAGATCATGCCTGACTGAGCATGTGCAAATTTAACCGAGCAGAGATTCAGAAATAGGTGACAGAGTCCCACTAAACAGCTCAGACTGTGATCATAGAGCTAGAGTTGCTATATGTAACTTTCATCACCATGGCAACTTTTAACCAGACTTTTCAGTAGCCTTCCACTTAATAGATGCTTTAGAACAACGGATCTACAAGTGCTGTTACAACCAGCAGGTTTCCTGCTGCCAAAAATGTTGCAACTCTAATGAAAACCCATGTGGTTGCTTTGATTTCATGATGTACAATTCATGCAGTCAGTAAATAAGCCTGAAATTTATGAACTAAACTAATGATGAGTGCTTAATAATAGCCCCTTGGCTCCTCTTACTTCCTGCACCCTTGGACTATATACATGACATGGAGAGGGATAAGACACATGAGAACTCCATCAGAACAAAAACAATGGTATGCAGGGAAGTAAAAAAAAAACACAGAAAATCACACAAGGAAGTAACTTTCAAAATAAAACAGGAAGTAACTAAAAGGAGGACAATGACCTTGCAGACAAACAGGAAGACACAGACAGATGAAACAGAATGGACAGGGAACAGAACAAAGTAGATAATTTGATTTTTTGTAATAATCCATAATCTAAAATATCTGTCTGTTTGGCTGATTTACTGATTTAAAACCCTGACCATATAAAGTGCTTCATGACGTCAATGTAAGCAGATATTGATTATTTTCATTATTAATTAATGTGCTAATTTTCTCCAGATCAGGTCCATTATTTTCTGAGTCCATAAAATGTCAAAAGCATAATGAAAAACTACTGCCTTGAGGGTGCATGTCTCTGGCAACCAATTAAGTTGTAGTTTACATCTGTGCAGACTCCATCTAGATTCATTTATGTAATGAAAACCTCAAAGACATATAACAGGTAGGAAGCAATTCAGTGCTCAGCGAAAGGTGAAATAAGACCTCAATCTCCTCTTCTGTTCTAGAGTAATTGCCAGACAAGGGTTTATTACAGAACATTATGGCTTCACTCTATAGTTGACCTCTGACCTGAAAATTTTTAATGTATTGGACATTTGTGTGACATTTTGTCATAAATCGTACACAAATTCTTTAGTTAAAGCCAAAAAAAAGTTCACAGTGATCTTGAACCTTTACCATTTGAACCATTAGTCCAAATAAACATCCAAAAGGTCAAATGTCAAGTACAGACAGACTAATGGACATGTAACTTGACTGGTTGACAAACAGTCAGTGGTAATTCTTATAACTGGAGCCAGGAAATGTGTAGCATTTTGCTTGGAAAACATTCCATTGTTTTTAAAAGTTGCTGATTAAGTATATGTTCAACATTTCAGTGAACTGACTAATCCTTTAAGCTGTACATCTGTGCAAAGATCTTCTTAATTAGCTGTTATCATCAATCAGTTTTCACTGATTTGTAACATTTCCTGCAAATACTTCATATAGTCTTGTTGGAAGTGGCAGAACAGGTGACCAAAACCCCACCTTTCACAGTATTTCACAAATTGTAAACACTTGCTTATTCGACAGGTGTAGTCTCACCTAAAATGGCAGATATGGTGCCATCTGGGACTGTACTCAATGACTGCAGTGCATTCACAAATTGTCAGAACACTTGAGCCTTTTCTACAAAACAGTGGATGACAAAACATTGTCCAGACCCTAAAGGAAATATACTCAGAGGAGTATTGTACAAGAAACAGTGTTTCAAAAATGGAACATTTTCACACCAAGCAGTCTACACCTTCTTTGAGGAAGACAAGCACCAACTGTCAGTTCAGTGAGTTTAACAGCTGATCTGTAGGAAGAGGCCTTCTTTTCCAAGAAAACTGAGCTACACTTTAGTCCTTTTTATCTTTCTTTTTACATTAAGCCACTGAACTGCAAACATGTGAGGAACCAAATGATTGGTGTATGTCACTTGACTTTTCCCTGATCACCTGACACAAATACATCACTCTATATAGAAGTAGCTGAGGGGTGATAGGACATGTAGAGATGTCCTGTGCTTAGAGCTGTGATTGAGTCATGCCTCAGTGCTCAGGAAGGTGCAGCGCATCTGTCAGGTGCTTGTCAACTCTGTAGGCTGTTGTAGACCCAAACAAGCATCAGAGGACAAGCGTGTTTTCTCAGTATACAGGCTGTGGCTTAGCATATGCAAGTTTAAAGTCCTGTAAAATTACAAATCAACGACTGAAAGGGCATATGTTCCCTTAGAGATTCAGAACAGTAGTGCTGCTCAGTGTAAGTCTCACATAGCATGAATAATAACCATAAAAGGCTCTTACAAGTGTCACTAAGCCAAACAGATTTAGTTCTCAAGATTATCTGCCCCCGTAGTACAAAGAAAAGTGAATCCACTTTTACATTTAGATGATAACATTTTTTGCCATGTACTGAAAATTACACTCTTCTGAACAAGAGAACAGACTTTGAATATTTCATCAACATGATAGCTTAAAATGGTATGCAAATACATTTTTGGAATATCACTTGCAGTGGTTGAAGCTGTCAATGACGCTATGTTTCTGTTTCAGAGAGCTAAAGCAGTGCTGCCAAACCATTTTAGTTCATAAGCTGCATACTGTACGGCCCAGTTTGATTTTAAGTGGGCTGGACCAGTAAAACTATTGCATAGTTAGCTATATGAAAAAAAATGGTAAATGGACCGGTACTTATATCATGCTTTTCTAATCTATTAGAGCACTCAAATACAAGCCTCATTCACCCATTCACACGTCTTTTTCAGTGCCTCAGCAGCTTTAAGCTAACATTCACACACTCACACTCCAGCGGATGCCTTGAGGGTGACTCAGAATTCAGTATCCTTCCCAAGGACACTTCAACATGTAGACTAGCTGGGGATCAAACACCTTACATTCCAATTAGTAGAAAATCCGCTCTTCCCCCTGAGCCACAGTGGCCCAAAATACATCTCTTTTTTTTCCTTAAGTGTAAAGAAGTGGAAGTAAATTCTGCAAACATTCACAACAGATGATAAACACCCTGAGAAAATGAGTTTTTCTTCTTGTGTAGTAATGCTAGTACACATTACCACACCAGTTTTTAGGTAGCCTGCCATTCAACAAGCATACTATGGTGTGTTTTCATACAGCACACGGGGTTGTGTTTCTATAAAAAACTGCTAGGAAAGCTGCTGCAGTTCATTTTACCTCATTTCAGTTACTGTAAACAAAGGCTAAAAGTGTCATGGTCCAGGACAGGCCCAGGGTTTTGAGTTTTGTGGGATCGTGATTTGTTGTTTTGGATTTAAGAGATTCTTTGTTGTCAAGTTCTGCATTATTTAGTCTTATATATATATATTAGTATTATTATTATTAATATATTATATATATTAGTATAGTTTTTCCTAGTTCTTCTGAGTTTTGTTCCTAGTTCTTGGTTCCTTGTTTGACTATGTTAGTTCCCTTTCCTGTCCAGCCTAGTCTCGTCTCCGTGTTTGTCTCCCCAGCCAAGCCCCCTTGTCTGTCTGGTCTCTCTCTGTCTC
Source organism: Heterochromis multidens (assembly GCA_015108495.1). Classification (NCBI taxonomy): domain Eukaryota; kingdom Metazoa; phylum Chordata; class Actinopteri; order Cichliformes; family Cichlidae; genus Heterochromis; species Heterochromis multidens. The sequence continues at coordinate 33,943 of VUQS01024376.1, read as the reverse complement.
GTCTTTGTTGTCCCCGTTTAACTCTGTGTCAAGCTTGTGTGTCTTAGTCCAGGTCAGTGTTAGTCATTTCCTGTACTTTGGTGGGGTTTTGTCTCATGTGTTCTGTCTCTAGTTTTCTTCCTGTGTCTCATCTTCAGTAATTAGTTCCAGCTGCGTTCCCACCTGTTGCCTGTTCCCTGATCAACCGTGATGTGTATGTATTGTCTCAGCCTTACCAAGCCCTTTTTAGCGTTCTCTCTCTTGCTGTGTGCCCTGTGTGTTCCGCATTTCTTCTTAAGAGTCTAGTTAGTGAGTCCCTGGTTTCTGCCTAATCTGAGTTTTTGTATTCTGTATTTTGGTTCCCTGGAAGTTCGGCAATAAAGCTGCTTTTGAGTTTTAAATCCTGCTTTCCAAGTCCTGCATTTGGGTCCTACTCTGACTGCCACACAGCCAGTCCTGACAAAAAGATTGCTTGAAGAAAGATTCTGAAAGAAATTTAAATGAGTTCCATATCTATTGTATGAGAAATCGTTTTTGTACACCTCCATTTTTAATGGAATTAATTAAAAAAATTATGTATTTACATTAAGTAAACTCGTAAAGATGAGTTGGTACAGCAAAATCCCAGATTTTCTTCTTTTTTTTTTTTTTTAATTTGAATGAAAACAACGTTTTCTAACCTTAATCAAATTACTACCCTAAACATATCATACTTTAACTATTAGAACCAAAAGTACCAATGTTATTTTTAATTGTATTTTATTTATTTGTTTATTTATTTATGGTCCTTATGTGTAACTCTCTTCCACTAATTCATTATCAACTTCTTTTTTCCTTATGGATGCTGTCCCTCCGTAAACAATATCAGACATTTACCATTTCCAAGCAAAATTCAAAATGTGCAATACTACATAAACCAGGAAAAGAAATAGGGTGCTCAACAGAAGTTGCAAACACAGAAATCACTCACTGTGAGGAGGTGGAAGTCCTACAAAAATGAGGGAACCTTTTCCTCTTGAACAGGCTCTGTCAGTGCTCCTCTCTCTGTGGTGGATATTGTGGAGGCAGGCAGGATAAATGAAGAGGGAGACAGAGTGCCTGTGTTGTAGAGTTGAGGCTGGACAGCCTGCAGGCAGCAGCAGAAAGGAGACTGAGGTCTAAACTGCATCTTAAACAACACCTGGTAAGCTTATGCACCTACACGGCACCTCCAGCCTCCAGCTCAGTATATAAAGGTGTTATACAGAGCTCCGTTGGGGCTCTGCAACCATTGTAGTAGTACTTTATTATAACGCTTGGCTTTCTTTCCAAGTTTGGACAATGTTTGTGAACATTCTGCATGTAAAGAAATCCCAAGCTGTTCAAGATCATGAAGAAACAATACAGAGATTGAGTCCTGCTTTGTTCTGGCTTTTCACTCTAATCCGCTACACAAGCCTATAAGACACAGGGATATTTACTACAGAATTTAAATGTTTGTTTTGCTTTGTAACTAACATCAAAGAAATACATGTCTATTATTCAGAGCCAAAAAAAGGAATAGTTCTTTCTGTGCATCTCTGATCATGTTTTAAAAATCTTGCTTCTTAAAACAAGAAAAAACATTAACTTGCAGGGTTTTTTTTAGGCTAATGTACTAGACTGTTGGCCAAGTACCCTGTGAAGATGGTGCCTGGCCAGTATATTGTCACATAGACTGTAAAAAGGGAAACATTTTTATACATGAAACATAATAGCTTGTTTATAAGCAAGCTTTGGAAGGGTAACGGTTTTCCTATCTTCGTGTTTAGCGAACCAGCTGTATTTTCATAGTAACTGTCCTTGAAGTGTATTAATTGTGTTAACTAACTCTCAACAAAAACATCTAAACAAATCTAAAATGATAATAGTGATTAATTACATTTGTATAGGTTCTTATTCTGACTGTTAACAAAGTGGGTTAGAGACTACAGATACATGCACAAATGAAAAACACAATAACCACAAATCAAATCATTGCTAATTTAGCAACTTTTAGGATCTAATAGGATTTGGGCATTTAGGTGATGCACAAGATCTGCGATATTAAATCCTCTCTGTACAGTTGGCATATTCTGGCCTTTAGAGTCAACCTAGACACATTAGATCAGTGAGCTCAACAAAGCAATGGTGTCAACCTCAGGATAGGATATGCCCAAGGTGGTGTTGACTATCAGCTTATAATGATAGCCACTGAGTTCTTGATTCCTATTCTTCACCAGTAGCACTCGAGCCCACTTAAGTTCAAAAAAGGGGAGCACATTCTGAGCATGACAAATATTATTAAGGGGATTAGAGGCAAGCAAACATGAAAAGACTCATATGTTTTGAATTTTCTCATGACCTAGATGTGTGTTTGCACAAAGGAAAAGATAAAGCACAGTGTGCTTGTAGGTGTGCAACATGACTGTAAAGTGAGAGAAAAGGGATGTTGTACAGAGTGTTTTTTATGTGCATGTCTTTGATGGGCAATTCGGTGTGTGGTAGAAATCAATTTACGGAACATAATTGTTCATTTCCAAGGGGAGAGGAGGAGGCAATGAAAGGCAATGAAAGAATAAGCCTACATCACTGTACACAAATGGTACTAATGGGGACAATGATCATCTCCCAATGAATCCAATTACAGGGCTGTTATTCTTGCACCTCACAAGTCTTCACATCTTCATGAAAGAACAGTTAGTCAGCTAGCCACATCTAATAAAAAAAAAAGTTACAGAATACATTACACCCTACCGATAAACTCATTTTTCCAAACAGTTTGACAGTTAGACACAGATGACAGCTGTCCGGGAAAGCTCAGCCAGGGAGGTTATGGCTGTAGTGAAGTCGATGGGATTACCTGAGGGATTAGATACTGTAAGTACAATAACAAAATGGCTTGGTGAGGACACAATTATCCTGCCATGTTTGAGGCAAGTTGATAAATGCAGGAAATTAGTCACTACCGCATTTAAAAATGTGATTTGATCAAAGATCAGATAGTTGTACTAATAAATAAGGAAAGAGCAAAACAGCACTCAGTTAATTTTACACATCACTTATAGGCTGTTTTGATTTTAACAACATCATGACATTCAGAATTGTAAATGAAAATTGTAAAAAAAAAAAGACTTATACGTTCAAAAAGTTAAATTGATGATAATGGTACCATTTTTATTTTGCTTGGGTAAATAACCTAGCTGTAAGATTAAATAAATAAATAAAAATAAATAAATACTAGCTTAAAAAAGTGTTTTGTCTGGGGATATTTTTTTTTTCAATTATATTTGTTGGGTAAAGTTTTTTTTACACTCTTCTGGCCCAACGGAGTCAAGTTTGAATTATTTTGCATGTTCAAGTTCAACCATAAGATTTTTTTTTTCATAACTTTGTTAAAGCCTGGAGAGGGAAAGAAAATTCTGCATCAATGATATGATGTGCAAATTTGCTTTACAGTAGGTCCACTCCTAAGACCTACATAAATGTAAAGAGTATTAGCCCATTGGATAAAGAAATTAACTGAACAAGGTTAAATGTTTGTATGCTCATTCTGAATACATGTTGCATGTAGGGATGATGCAAATATGATTTATCCATCAGCACTAGAACCTAGCATCTTCATTAAAATTCATCATGCTCCTCCTGATATTGTATTTATAGTTTTGGAGACCACACAATGTCACTGCTTATTTCTTCTGGCAGTGAAAAGTCCTATCAGTATTTGTAAAATTGAAATCCATCTGAAGAAACCTAAAAATACTTTTTCCTGGTATCTACTTAACCCAACATATTGAAAGTCTGCACACCATTTAGAGTGTAATCAGCCCTCTTCTGAAATTATATTAGATTTCAGACTCCCATCCAAGAGACTCTCATCAACCTAACATTAGGCTTGAAGCTAGCAAATTATGGAAGACGTTCGTTTAAGGACCGGCTTCTCTCCCCTGATGAAGCCTTTTGTGATGGTTTAGGAACACCACAAAGTCACATATCATTTTCATAGGGCATGAGAAACAATAATCAGAATCTATGAGGATGAAAAATTCCCTCTCAAAGCCAGAGAAGCAATACTTATCTCCTGCAGCATATTGATGCACAGCCTAGAGCTCCATCATTGATAATGAATAGGAAACACACTTAGATGACTCATAAATAGTTTGTCTGAACTAGAGCCCAAGGAGCTTTACATTCTTCTAGCAGTAAGATAATCAATCCTTGTGCTAAGAATAGAAATGTCTTTTTTACTGCCACTATTACTTTTCCCATCATTCAGTCACTTTCTTTTGTGTATTACACATAGTGGGCATTAAATCTTTTTTTCCCTGCTAACATTAATAACACAAAATGTTAGCAGATCAAAGTCCTCTAAAAATATTTGACAGCTTCAAGCTACGATCTTTCTGAATAATTTGAAACTCCATTATGCATGTGTCAACTGAAAACAAACTAGCAGCAATGTTTTGATCATTATCATTATTTAAAAATGTTTGATTTTAAACCTGTTTTAACAAGGTTTAGTGCAAACTTGTTACAGCATAGGATTATTATTCACCTTTCCAAGAAAAGTCAGTTGTTTCAACAAATGAGCCCTAACAGTGACAAAGTGATTATAACTCTTGTGTGTAAAGAGCAAAAGAGGAAGTGATGTGACAGGCACAAATGCAAATTTAAAAAAAAAAAAAAAATGGCAAAGAAAATTCGATTTAGGTCATGTTTTCATCTGCTGCAGTTATTCTACTTCATGGAATGCCAGGAAGGTTACAGTCTTAACATCAGTGCAGATATTTGCCATGCCTCTGTTTACATTTAAATTAGACTGTTTGTGTAGGGTTTGATTCATTAAGTAATTTTCCAATGCCCTGTTCCTCTGTGTTGTACTTTATTGTCATATTTCAACTTCTCAAATTTGAGCATGTTCACCATATACTGTATATAAAAGCCCTAAAACATACCCTTCTTTGTCTATTTTACTCTAAATGGGATCATAATTTACAAAATTAACATCTTGTTGTTTTCAATAAGACTTAAAACTAATGATTGAGACCATAAACCCACCAGAAAAGTGATTACTGAGGATGTAGATCAAGGGAGCAGAAGGGTTGTTTTCCTATCAAGTTCTATTCAGATATCTATCTGAAACCAGGGGGGTTGACCCCGGCTGGTGCACGTTTAAGGTAGTGTTCCTACCCACAAGCTATGTCCACATTTTATGTACAGTCTATTGTTCTAACCTTGCACTTCATGTCAAAGGAGGATAATATTATGCATTGAAGGCAGAACTAGAGTATCTTTAATAACTTTAAACATAAAGAAATTTGTTGTATTCTTAACACATGGTGGATGGTACTGTGCACCTTAACTATTGGGAAATGGCCTATTTAAATTTATATATTTCCAATTTCACAAAGCAAATGAACAGAATGCCTCATTTCTGCTTGGATAACAGCAGAAATGAGGCACTCTCTTTGGAATTTGCTGTCAACGAGGTGTGGCGAGAGAGATGAGGTTGAATAAAAGCAGACAGATAGCTTAGCAAGAGGGGTTAGAGAAGAGAGAACAAACACAAGTACTGAAAACAAAGGTTAGAGGAGAGACAAGCAACATAGGTGATAGGGAGAAATGAACAGATGAGGACAGTGAGTGCTGCCAGCTTGGTGTGAATGCATACGTGTGGGGCTGGAGGATAATATGGCCACAGTGGCGGAACACACATCTCACATCACACTCAACAGGTGGGTCAACAAGGGGCATCTCAAACAGGCAGGCAGGAGCTTATCTTAATTCTGAGGGAGAGAAAATCCAAGATCCCATCCACACAGACTCTCTGTAATCGATGCTGACAGGTAATTCAGAGTAGTGCATGGGAGAGCTCACAGCTTCCAGGACTGGCAGGGCATTTGTGTGGCCTTGGTTGTGACACTTTAAGCAATCAAAGTGCTTGGCAGTTCTAATGCATGTCCAAATAAACAGATATTTTATAAGAGTTAAAACCTAATTTGGCACGACACTTAATGATGATGAATGTGACCAAATAGTAAAACTTTAAATTCACAGTAGTTATTTCTCCATCTCTCTGGACTCCATGACTGCTCTCAAATTAAATTTAAATTCTATCAATGTTAGTAAAGTAAAACAAAAAAAAAGAAAGAAGAAACTTTTAGTGGACTCACACATCATTATGATATTATGTTATTCTTCCTTTTTTTCCTACAGGCTTTAGTGTTCCTTGTCAAGGTTTTAAAGTTTGTGTCAGTCATTTATGTTTTACTTTATATATTTGCTTTATGTTTAAATTGCTCACTATAATGCATCCTTGTTCATTTCAATTCCTCTCTTTGGTTATTTTCTGTCTAGTTTTGCGCACTACCTAAATTCAATCACTCACTCAGTCTCCTCTCTATATATAACCGCCCTGCTGCTCCACGTTCAGTGGCTGGATTGTCTTGTTAGTTGCTGCAGTCAAGCTTTAGAGCCATTCCTAGGTTTGTTTTCTTTTTGTATGACCTTTGTGCCCATTTCCTGGATGTTTTGCTCTTGTGTGATCTTGTTTAATGAAGTAAGGTTCTGCCTGTACTTTTGGCTTTTCAAACTGTTTTTGGACTTTGCTTTTTTGCTGCCCCTTGTTTATTTTGTTTGCCTTGCTGACTGCCTGCAACTGTATGACCTCAATATTGATATTAAAGTTTTGGATTCTGGATGTTTGCCAACCACGGGTGTCTGGATCCTCTCTTCTGTGAACTGTCACCAACAATTCTTAGCCAGATATGCCATGAACTGTGCATTACTTTTTACTAATTTTTTTTTTCACAATAAAATGTGTTGAAATGCCACGATCTTTTGTAATTTAAACTCAGGGATCGAACTGTGGGTAGTGACCAAAAGAATGAGATCAAGAATACAAGCAGCGGCGCTTCCTCCAAAAGGTGTTTGGGCTCTCTCTTAGAAGCAGGATGAGGAGTAGAGCCCCTACTCCTCCACACTGAAAGGAGCCAAATGGGGTGGTTGCAGAATCTGCCTGGGATGCCTTCTGGACACCTCCTAGGTAAGGTGTTTTGGGCATGTCCTGCCGGGAGGAGGCCCAGAGGCAGATCCAGGACATACTGGAGAGATTCTGTCTCCCATAAGGATTGTCAGCACCTTGTTGTCCCCCCTAGAAGCTGGAGGAGGTGGCTGGGTATCTCTGCAAAGACTGCCACACCCAAATAAGCAACAGAGAAGGAATGGATGAATGAATCAGATGGATTATCATTAGCCAATTGGCAAATAAAATAACATATACACTACTCTGCAAAAGTATTGAGCTACACCTCATTTCCTTATATTTTTTTTCAGGAGCTAGCCAATTTCTTGTAGTTTTTTAAAGTGGTCTTGAGCAATCATTCTTTGGGTTTTCTGAAGATTTTTCAAAGTTTTTCTTTGGACATTGGGTGTCCATTTTCAGTCCAGTCCTTGTACCTTACCATTTTCCTGGCCAAAGGCACCTCTTTCAAGGGATGAACCAGTGTTGTGTCTAAACATAACAGCCAACTTAGAAAATAACATATTTTAAATTGTATCTTTAGGCACTTTGTTACTAGCAGCCTATCACAAATTTGTTTCCATTTCTTTAGTTGAATCTATGAAAAATACCAAAGATAACGCAGTTCCTGAGACCATCAGAAATTGTATCGGTTGAAGGGTGACTGTCAAGAAGCCATTCTTAAGGAAGGGAAACAGGAAGAAATGGCTGAGGTATGCCAAATTACACAAGAACTGGACTGAAAAACAGTGGCAACAGGTCTTAGGATTAGTGAATCCAAATTTGAAATTTTTGGTTCAAATCATCATCAACATGTATGAAGGATGTCAGGAGAGAGATACAAAAACAAGTGTCAGCAGCCATCTGTGAACATGGTGGAGGGTTGACAAGACTTATAAAAATGTACAAAAAAGTACCATCAGATTTTGATCCGCTATGCAATACCATTTGGAAAGCATCTGAATGGCAGCAGTTTCAGTATGTCTATAATCCCAAACACACTGCCAGTGCAATAAAAGCATACATGAACACTCTCAGTCAGGGACTGACCTCCCCAAAAGCCCAGACCTCTCAATATTACTGAAACAGTATGGGATCATCTTGACAGAGAACAGAATAAAAAACAGCCAACATCCAAAGAAAAGCTTTGAATGTCGTTCAAGAAGCCTGGAGAACTATTCCTGAAGAATACTTAAATAAATTACAAGAAAGCTGCCTAAAACAGTTCAGGCTGTGTTGAAGAATTAAGGTGGTCATACCAAAAATTGACTTTCAAACTTGTTAGAATTGTACAAACTCTGTTTTTGCCTTATATACTGTAGTTTTATGTATTTTTAAGCATTTCAATAAATTGCTGCATAATATTTCTCATTTTCTATCAAAATATAAATGTAGCAGAATGCATATTTTGTTTAGTATTGCCTGTTTGGTGGCAAATTACATCTATCAGTTGTTTTATTAACTTTTTCCCCCATGTGAGGAAATCTGATTAATTCATATTTATCTTTTTAAGCTTTAGAAGAGGCATTAATCACAAGCATATGTCATGCAAGAGAAAAAAAAAATAAAATTATGATGAATGATCATATTTAAGGCATGTTGATTGTTTTATTCATCCATCCATTTTCTTAACTGCTTATCTAATTCAGTGTTGTGGGGGGTAGGGGTAGAGACATGTATTTTAGTTAACCTAACATGCATGCCTTTGGACTGATGGAGGAAGCCAGACAATCAGGAGGAGACTCAAGAAGGTAAAGTTACTAAGGTAACATTATTATCATTGTTTTGGGCGGCATGGTGGAGTGGTGGTTAGCACTTTCACCTCACTGTCCCCTCACAGCAAGAGGGGCCTTTCTGTGTGGAGTTTGAATGCGTGTATGGGTTCCCTGTGGATACAACGGCTCCCTCCCACAGTCCAGAGACATGCATGTTAGGTTAATTGGTGAGTCTAAATTAACCATAGGTGCTAGTGATTGTCTGTATCTATGTGTTAGCCCTGCAACAGATTAGCAACCTGTCCTGGGTGTGCCCTCTCGCCCCATGACAGCTGGGATAGGCTTCAGCCCCCTACTCAACCCTGAATTGGATAAGTGGAAGAAAATGGATGGATAATATCATTGTTTTCTTATCATTCACATTAATATCTGAAAGCAGCTGTCCTTTTACTAATTCCCACTGATAATGAAGTTATTGTGTTTGGCTTTTAATGCAAAGCCAACACTTACTGTAATAGTTTCAAATTTATACCCTTCTAATGTTTCCCTGGACAGAAACCACCCTTCTTTTTTAGAAAGGCTATGACATTTCATTCTTTGACAGCTGGTTACAAATTCACATTATTCTACCACACCAGAGAATAAGAGAGGGAGTGAGAGACAATTAAAAAGAGTGAGAGACCGCAAGTGTTGGCTAGCTGATGGATGATGGAGATGGTCAGAAACCAATGCTGGAGACAAGGATGGAGGTAATGATGACCTATTCATAAAGTCAGTGTAACACTTGGTTGTGTGGTCAGTTATAGTTAATTAATGTATGGTTACATAACCTTGGGAAAGAAGAAAATTGTGGGCCATACTGAATCTAAAATAAGTGGATCATGCCTGTGTTGAGATTTGACTTAATTATAACACGTGTTTGGTTCAGATTTTGATGGTAACAAAATAAATGATCAAAGATGTTGTTTTGGTCTGACATCAACAAAATATTCATTTTCAGCTTTAATATCCTGTCCTATTTAGCAGTACAATACAAAATTACATTGTCATAGTACTGATGAACCTCCAAACATACTTGTTTCCTCTCCAAGTTTCTCACTCTGTGCTTTTCAACTGTCTGAGTCAATAAAAACAACATACAAAGGTGAGCAATCCTCCTACTTGCCCATTTAAAGTAATGTTGGTGTTTGGAAGAATGTAATACTCCAGGATATAAAGACCAAATCCAGAGGCCAAAAAACAGTGGAGGGTATATGTAGGCTAGCAGGGGAAGTGTGATAGCACATGGCTTTGTATCCACAGCACATTAAAAAGAGAAGAGAACTCATGTCTAACTGGTCCCTCAAAGCTGCCATTGGCATCTCTCCAGTTTTGCGAGAGGACTTGTTATGTAATTGCACAAGAGCCTGTTTTCTCATCCTTGTCTATTGCTAAAACCAACACGGCTGGCGGTCATCAAAAGCCCAGCCACTAAAGTAACAAAATAAGATGAAAGAAAATGTGCAGACTTTAAGATATTTGTGAATGTGTGCTTGTTGAGTCTTTAGTGTTTCCTTTGAGACATTTAATAATGCTGAAACTACAGTGTATTGTTTTGAATGTGGGTCACACACATGCACAGTGACATTCACTCAAGCACTGAGCGGAGATTCTGAGCCATGCATCAAATACGCTGCATATACTGTATTTTACTATGAGCATAAATTCCAAGTCTCATGAAAAAATAAACATTATGGCAGACTACAATGTGTACTTATTCAGAAAAATAGAACGCTGATGTCTATTTACAGTCAGACAAGTGCAATTCTTTCTTTCATTTTATATGTTGTGAGTTTCAAGCAGCAATAGCAAAAATTGAGGTGTTAAATCTATCTTTAAGAACATGTTTTACTTTGTTTTTCTCTGCATACTGAATACTTTAAGACATCCACTGCTAGCTGGCTGTCTTAATATAAGCGGTTGAGCTCATTCATATGTACAGTGGCAATTGCAAAATTTAAATCTCCATCTTGACACCGAGTAATTACTGGATACAGTGGGATTATCAGACACACTGGAGGCAAGTGATGCTTCTTGCACATGCAGACTCAAATTAGAATAAAAAAAAGGATCTAAATCACCATAATTATTTTTCTATGTTAAATTAAATTTCTTATTTAATTAGTATGATGTATTATTCTGTGTTGTTTTCCCTTTATTTGACAGTTCACTGTAGACTGTGACACATACCAGTGAACGGAAAAGAACCGACATGACATGTGACAAAGCCCCCTCAGCTAAATTCAAACTGAGGACATTGTGGTTACATGGTATGTGTCTTACAACACTGGGTCACCAGGAAGCCCCATGTGGTTAGTGCTTGCATGGCTTGTGATGCATATAAATGCAAATGAATCATGACAGGGCAGTTCAGGTTACAGCAGAACCACACAGTAGGCTTTATATAGAAAAATAGAAGGCAACAAAAGAGTTTTTTTTATGGAAAAAGCTTAATTTAAATGCAATGATCTGAAAAAAAGGATAAAACTAAAGATTCTTCTGAGACACAGAGATAGCAAGAAAAACAATACATTACTAAGCTTGTGAAGAGCTCAGGTTAGTTAAACAAACTGCTAAATGTTATTACAATTCCTTTCAAAAAGATATGTGTTTACCATATTAATAAAACCAAAGACTGAAATAATCAAAACATTGTTTTGGCATCTCTAATATTACATTATTATATGAATATAAAACAGATGCCATGTAAAAGTGAATTTTTCTTTGCAGCTCAAAAATTCCATTAACCCTGTCTGTCTGACCCAAGTGACCTCAGGCTTCAGACCTCTTTAGAAATTATTTGCATAAAAAACAAAAACAATAAAACAAACAAAAAGCAAACAACAAAAAAAGCTTCTGATAAAAGATAGGACAAGAGGTCAAAGTCACTTAGTATCAGGGAGTTCATTTTCACAGAGAAGTCAGAAAACGCACTTGATCAATAAAATAGAAAGTTCAAAATGTGTCTCTTTTACGAGGGGTTCCTTTATTCTTTTGAGGTCCTGCCTCACTTGAAACGCTGGCTACCATCCGAGCTGCAGGGACGCCAGCCAAGATCGCCTGCAGAACCCAGCTCCTGTTTCTTGGCCTCTAGTCACTGATGCATTCAGGCACAAAAACTGTAAAAGCTTTGACGTACATGCTGATAGCTTATATTTCATTTTTAACTACAAGTACATGCTATGCTCTTTATATAGAAGCTGCAGCGTCCATGCTTTGAACATTGTCCACATAAAAGATCTATGCATCACGACACTTTTTTTTTTCTCATTTCCCTTGAGCTAATTTCACATGCAGAGTGGTAATTAATGTGGAAAGAGATAAGTATGCTTTGAACTTTATTTTGCAACATAGCCCTATCCACTATGGTGTGCACACATTGTATACAAGTCTCATTACAGCACTGTTGCTTATGTAATATCTTAAGAAAGTATTAGAATAATAATTAGGCAATTATTGTGTAAATTAAAGTGATTATTTACATTTTTCTGATAATTACAAGCCAGTGTGAAGTGATTGCTTCACCTGTTCTCTAGGTTGCAGTGCTCAGTGTCTCCAGTCAGAATCAGATGCAATGTGTATTTTTTGTAATCAGATCAGCCAAATGGGAATACAGAAAATCCTTAAACAGCAAAAATTATGAAAAGTAAAAGACATGCCATTTTTAATTAAAAGTACAGTGACACTGCTGTAGACATAAGCATTCAGCTGTGTAAATCAGATAAGACAGAAAAGGATATAGTTCGTCAGCCTGAACCGTTAATAAGAAGGTACAGAGCTCACTGCAGTGTGCACTTTTTTCCTCATGGACATATCTGCTTCCTCTGATGTGAGTTTATACGCTGGTCAAAATGGATTACACTTTTTAATCAGGCTCATATCTTAAAAGACTATCAAGCCAAAATTAATTAAAATTTCAGCCTCTTTTATGCTCTGATTAATGTAATTATAATAAACCTAATTTTTGCATTACATGCTAATTTGGGGGTTGTCTCACACATATTTCCAGGAATATATTTATTACAAAATGAATGATGTTATTACAAATGCGTGAGTAATTTTAAAAAGTTTATTTTATTATTGATTTATATAAAGACCTCTGATTATTATTACAATTACACTGATCATTATAGTGGGTCTGTTTGATTTAGCAGAGCTAAATTAACTGACAGAATCCTTTTGATAATTTGCAAAGATAAAAAAAACAAAAAAACACTCAAGTTGATCATCATGTTATCACTGACACTACTGTGACATAACAGATGTACCTCTGTGAAAACTTCCCTGGAGGAGGTACTGGAGGCACAACACTAAGGAATTGACAGAGGGACTATGCCCACAGCAGATAGGATTGAAGTCTGTTCAGGCACACCCCCAGGGCTAATAGGCACTCTGACCCTCGAGGGAGGCCTTGTCCTCAAATAAAACATACAGTATACTCTAGAAAAATTCAGTGCTCAGACTGATTTCTGCAGTTTATCCAGCACTCTGAGGACGTTGAAGAGCCTGAGTGGTTTTTTACTGTTTTAATGGTGCAGGGAGATGTATTTGAATTGTATACACTCAGACTATATTGTCATGCTGTAAAACTCAGCTGAAGCCCAGTTGGCTACTGGGGAGTCATTATACAAAATTGTACAATATCACTTAAATTTCAAATAATTCAAAATTGATTCACCCTGCAAAGTTGACAAGTATAATATTTCCTCTTGGTAATAAAAACATTTTCAAAAAAGTTAATAATTATGAAATGACCTGTGAACACTAAGTATACTATACGGACAAAAGTAATGGGGCACCTACACATTACAACTACAGGAGCTGCTCGGCCATGGAACCCCATGCCATGAAGCTTCCAACACATAGTTTTTGTGCTCTTAATGCCAGAGGAGGTTTGAAACTCTGCAGTTATTGAGCCAGTAAAGGATTGCTGACTTTCACACACAATACGCCTCAAATCCCAATCCTGCTCTTTAACTTTGCGTGGTCTACCACTTTTTGGCTAAGTTGCTGTGGTTCCTAAACACTTCCACTTTTTAATAATACTGCTTACAGTTGATTGTGGAATATCAAGGAGGGAAGAAATTTCAAGAACTTGTTGTAACATTCACACACATTAATTTAAGCACCTTTTTTCTACATATCTATCTAACAAACACACACACACATTCACACTTCATTTAGATCTTTAGATTCATTCTTTCACAAATGTTTGTAAAGGCAGACCGCATGGCTAGGTGCTTGATTTTGTACAACCTGTTGCAATGGGACTGAAAACACTTGAATTCAAAGATTAAGAGCTGTGGCTCAATACCTTTGTCCACATAAGGTAGGTTCGTCAGTTTTGGGCTTATAGGCTGTGTCTGTCTATATTAAGGCTCCACATGGAAAAGAAATGCAGAAGGGATTGACAAATCTTAGAGTTCACAGAGTGGAAACACAGTATCAGCAGTAATCAAGAGGCATAGAATGAGTCATACCCCTAATCCCAGACACAATGGCTACCTCTTAAAATAAAGCAACGGACAATGCTTCTCTAGTTCAATGAACAGACAATCAGTTAACAGACATTGTATAAAATCTGACATTATGGACGGCATCCAAAAAAATAAACGATGAAAAGAAGCTTAATGAATATTGGGAGTACTCTTTGTTCAGATAAGATTAAGATAAATTTGTTCTGCTTACATAGGGTACAGCATGTTTGGCATGAACCTGGCCAGGACAGTGAAGCAGACAGAGGAAGGAGTCTGATGATTACGGGCTGCAAGAGTGCAAAAGGCACTGAGGAGATCATATTTATAGATGGTGGCATGAAGGCTTGTGGTTATACCAAACTACTGAATGACAAGATGAGTCCCCAAAAGCTCCGCAGTGGAGGAATATTCCAGCATAATAACAATTCCAAGCAAACTGCCAAAATCACACAGGAGCTTTTAAAGAAGAGCAAAGAGCAAAAGAGGTCATTGTTTTTCTTTGACCTCCAACAGGTATTATCAAAACAAAATCCATAAAGAGTGGCAGAACATCTCTCCAGAAGCATCTGCAACACTGGTATCCTCCATGCCAAGTGAGGATATTGACAAAATATAACATCTTAAACTCACTAATCTCAGTGTGGCCTGTATTTTTTATTATAGTGAAACTGTTAGTCCTAATTTTTTCATAAGAGTAAAATCCCCTACTTTACAACTCAGAGTTAATGCAATTATTGTATGGCAATAGTATTCAGTCATTTTGTATGTAAGGGTATATCAAAGCGCATAGGGTACACAAACTTTTTATATGATCCTAAAACACTAATTTCCCCAGAGGTGAGATGATTAATACTATTATACTGTAATCTTATGTATATAAGCTTTTAGAAATATTTCCTTTCTTTGACACCATTTACTTGTATACATTCCTACTGTGAAATGTTCTCTGGAAGAGGAACACCTGCTCTGAGATCCCTTCATGCTACAAAGCAAAAAACAAAGCGAGAATTCAAATGCTTTTCGTTGCTTGTTTATGGAAAGTGCTCCATACATGCTGCTAGTCATTGCCATGCAATAACTTTTTAGCTGTAGCTATATTTCACTGAAAAATTCTCCACAGCTAGTATGTACAATACATTGATGAGGATTCATTATATTAGGAACTGAGCATTATGCTCCACCCTTCATTTGCAGGTTCTTTCTGCACAATAACACTGTGAGGCTCAGGTGTTTGTTGGCTCTCTGAACACTTTGACCTCTAGAGCACTGCAAGTGTAATTGATAACCTATAAAAAGAATAACAAGACTCAAACAGCCTTTAGATAGCAGCCACATAAACCACTGCAGAATGCGAGAATCTACCAATCCAGTCACTTAACTGTGGACTGCTGGACCCTATCCCAGCTGCCATAGGGCAAGAGGTGGGGTACACCCTGGACAGGTTGCCAGTCACACGGCTAATACAGACAACCATTCACACCTGTGGACAATTTAGATTCACCAATTAACCTAACCCCATTAACTGCATGTCTTTGGACTGTGGGAGGAAACCAGAGTACCCAGAGAGAATCCACACAAACATGGGGAGAACAGGTAGACTCCACACAGAAAGGCCCCAGCCAGATGGTGGACTTGAACCCAGGGATTTCTTGCTGTGAGGCAACAGTGCTAACCACCATACCACCATGCTGCCCTAATGCATGTTATAGTTTTAGTAAATTTGTCAAATTTTATGTATTTTGGGGGTCTTTTTAGCCTTCATTATGACAATTATGGACAATTGAGAGTTGACAGGAAAACTGGGAGAGAGCAGGGGGAAGACACGCAGCAAAAGCAAACCCAGGCCTCTGCAGTAGCTTTACAGCATAAATTTCAGATTCACGTAGACTGCTGTGTGCCAGCAGTTTTGGCTTATATTTGTGAATATCACTGGCCCCTGTACTTTGCCTAAAGTGGTTGGGCTAAATCTAAACACAGAGAGCATCCAGATGTTGCATTTGCTTTTTTGAATGCCATGTTAAAGCTTTAAACAGTTTTAAAATTCAACTTACATTGTTCATTTCTTTGTGCTGGGTTGGACGATCACTGCTTTGAGCAGGAGACCCATATCCTGTAAGGCTAATGCAGAGGGTTGAGTTTGAATCCACCCTGAGGCCATTTACTGTGTGTCTTTCCCCTGCTTTTTCTCCCAGCATTCCTGTCGTCTCACTACCGTCCTATCCCAATGAAAGCCCCCCCAACAATATTTTAAAAAATAGAAACTTTGTATCGAGCTCAGATTATTTAAACCATCATTTTTATTTTTACGTCCTTTTTATGTTCTCTGCATATTAATGGGGCAATGATGTTAAATTTTATATTGAAAACAGAATTATAGAATCGGTGTGTTGACGCTTTAAACTGTCTTCTCTCGGCTGTGCTGCTACAACGCACAAATGGTCTTTTTGTTCAGTCTGTCAGCTGAAAACCTTCCTGAATAGAAAACATCTTAGGGAAAGGCAGAAATCACTTTACTGAAATTGCTACCCAGCAAACGCCACTGTTATTATTTATCTGCTGCAAATTACTGAGCAAAAGATGGCTGATGATAATAATTTGTATTCAACAGTCTGTGCTTCAGTTTTTGACCAGCTATGCTGAATTTTACCAGCTATAAATGTATTTGGCAGATGTGTGTAAAGACTTGACTGTGGGTCTGAATCTAGTACTCATGTTGTCCCTGGGCTGATAAATGGAGTTCTCATTTAAAGTGTCACTTAACCATAGACTATAAGAAATAGACAGCAATCGTGAAGTCACCCATGATTGCTATGTCATGGGCGACATATCAGTCGCGTTGAAGTCCTGTTCAAAACCTTAACTTCAGCATTTTGCCCATTTCCCTCTTGTTCTTTTTGAAACCAGATGTCACAAGTGAGGGGTAAAGATGAAAAACCAAGAACACTACAAGCCCATGTGGTAGCAACAATGTAGGGTGGTCCTAAAGCATATCCTGCTGTGTTGCCAATTTTATGCAAAATGAGGCCATAATTTTTTTTTAAATTAACATCACATTCCATTAGATAAGACATCAAACTAACAGGTCACAAATTCATCAGGGAAGTGTTTACTGACGTTTTAAGTCAAGTGAGCAATAGGTTCATTTTGCCATAGAGTCTGCCCCTACTGGCCAGCGGAAAAAATGCAGATTTAAAGATTTAAAATCTCCATTGGCTGTACTTTTCAAAACAGTATCTAGGTTTATTTTTATTTTTTTTTATCTACAGTCAACTTAGCACAAGCTAAAAACATTGTTTTTGTTAATGTCTAGTGTTTAAATCAGAAAGACTTTTAAACTTCCAATAAAGTTACTTGTTAAAAAGAGAACAATCAAAAGATAGTGATGGAAAGCCTAGTTAGCTGAAATTGTTAGTACTATTTGATTAAAAAAAAATCCCATATATGATGACAGTTCTTTATTCTTTTTTACTCGCAGTTTTTCAACAATCAATTATATGAACATGGAGGACAGAACTTAATGTGCAGGCTGCACCCATAAAAAAATTATTTGTGACTTTGGTAAATATGCCAGTTATATATCTTCGTGACAGTTAACCCTAGGCACTAACACCACTAACCATGTTTCAGAGGTGCAATGGTAGAAAAATATGACACACATTTGAATATGCAATAGCCAAATGTGTGGTAAAATCCCTTGAATATTCAGTGTTCTAGCACACAGTAAAAGGTTTTACAGGCTCAGTCAGGATGACTGCCCAACTCCTTCACGTGATCCATGTATGCTAACTGACCTAAAACCATTTTTTTCAATTTGCTGCATATGGAGAACCACCTTAATGGTGAAGCCCTGCACACATTAAGTGAAGAGAGAATATATGTGGGAAAAAGGCATTATGCATACCTACTAGAAAGGACAATCATACAAAACACTCACTACCCCAGTGAATTGGATTGTTCAGACTCCAACAGAGGATGTACGGAAACACAATCTATTAACATCAACTGTTTTTGTTGACTGAAATTTTAACTGCATGTACTGCAATCATGATCTGTAGATCCTAACTGTACATTGTATTCATTGTGCATAGCTTTACACAGATTTAAAATGATCTCACCAAAGAAGTGGGAAAGCATACTTGGCACACAGGCTTTACACATAATCTCCATATTTATTTGAGGAATAACACCTCACAGGTCTGACAATCTGGCACCCAGATCCTTTCTCTCTCTGTGTTCTAGTCTCACAGTGGGTGATCACCAGTCTGAGCTGATTCGGCCTGAAAGGCAGCACTGTTTAATGAGCAATGGAGGGCGTGAGTGAGAAGACAACAGGTGGAGCGTCAGATTGATGCTCTGCAGCTGGGGATGGACCACTTTTCTTGCCAGCTGTCGACCTAGATAATAATCATTAAAAAAGTATGTTTGCAAAAGTGTTCATGCTACCAAGGAATTTGTCTGTGATTTCATCAGCTGTTGAGAGAAATAAGTTATATTCACAAGATGCTGTTCATCTGGCTGTTGTTCAGAGACTTGAGCTCTGAGCATGGCAGTTAGCCAGGTAAATATTGATATGTTTCTGATTTGCTGCTGTAAGCAGCAAGGAAGCTGCCAAGAAAGGTCTTGCATCCTATCTGAATCATGATCTGTAGTATTTGGTAACAGCACTCTAAAATCTTGGCACAGCACAATACTGACTTCATTGCTCTGGGCACACTGAATATAGAGATTTTTTTCCTGTTGATGTGGCTTGGTTCAGTTAGTCCACTGTTCTGCCTCTATTTGTTGCTTTGCAATCAATCTACTCTGTAAAGCAGAACAACTGCATTGTTTAATCAGCCATAAAGATAAAAACACAAATGATTAAATGGTAATCTTTACAAAGCTGTATGAGTCTTAATTAATTTAAAATGTTAGATATTTTGAGGTCCCTTATGGAAGTCATTGTTTAGAGCACTTATACCAAGGCCTTTTCAAGACTTCACTGAGATGACTCTGTAGAAATCAGGCTCTTTGAATAATTTGCATCAGATTAAAGCCTCATTATAGTGTCAATGAACAGTAAGTCAAGTATGCGGTGATGCTCTCCAATATGAGTGTTATGGTACACTGTGGCCTGCTAATGGTGTGAATACTGGCACATTTTTATAAGTAGATGCTAGTATGTTTGCTCCAAGTTTGGAAGCAGTTTCTATGGTAACGGTGTCCTATCTTCACTTTCTCAGTGACAATCTGTAGATTTATACAGGATTACTGTTTAAAAATGAACTAACTCTGTTCAAGCCTGTCAAGAATTATTGCATGGACTAATAGGGGTCTAAGAGTCTGTGACATTGCATAGCCTGTTTGGAACACATTGCACTATTTAATCATGGCAAGACACATGTGCTCAGGTGAGCAAAACTATTTGCCAGCTACAACATAAATGCTACACACAAGACAAAAGTGCGTAAAGACTTGTGCCGATGTAAGTGTAGATGCATCTGAGGAAATATGGGATATTGCACACTTTGCATGTCAGTAGCTATCAAAGACATTTTACTTAATTATTTTTCTCACGAACTGACCTTTGATCCCCACAGTACAGCCAACAAGGTCACACACAGATTGCAAAAGCTAGACATATGGTTGATGAAATTATTGATGAGTCAGTCGCCCTATTATTTACAACCTGCTCTTCCCAGCTGGTCTTTAAAGCAGCCATCTTCTCATTCAGTCCAGTTGGTCTTTGTAGATCCTTTGTGATACTAAAAGCTAGTTAGAGCTAAAGTTAGGGATGATGGTTTCTTAAATACCTCAGCTTCTCTTAAACTCATTTTTTGAAATAGTACTATGTTAACAGGACTGTTAAATGTCCTGAAAAAAAAAAAGAAATTAGTTTAAGTTTTGTTTTTCTGCCACCTTTAAAAAGGCAAGGATAAAGAATTTCAATAGTAAAACAGATGCTGGGATTGTTGTGAGATAAAAGCCTTCTGTTACAACAGCCGCACACTGAGTCAAGGGCCTGTTATTGCAGGAAGTGGAAATTGTCACTTGCAATCACTTTCTGGAATTATTCTTCATTATGAATTAGAATTAAATTTAGAAGCCACAGTGTATCTCTTATAGTATCTGCAGGAAAACACTGGAGGAGTGAGTGTTCAGATCCTTCACTTAAGTAAATTAGCAGTACCAAGCTAAATGAGAACTACTGATACATTAATCTGTAATGATGATTTTATTGTATCTTGTACCTCACTAAGGTAGAGCATATGGGTGTATTTAAGTTCACTGTAAATTGTCCGTGCAAAATAAAGTAACTACAGTTGTTATGTACATGGAATGGGAGTAAGGAATTGTTAAAAATGAGAGACTTTAACAAATATAAGGAACGTAATTATTATTTATATGTGTATATTTCATAGTCGTTTATCTGATGATTCCCTCTGATTGAGTAAACTCAATTCCTTAAAGCCACTGCACTGTTACTGTGCCCCCTCCAATGGGATCTCCATTGGAGGGGGGGCTGCATTTTATTCACCTAATTACCTAATTTTATTTATCTAATCATAATCATTATTCATCATTGCTCTTATATGTGGTTGCACTCTCTCCTCTCAATGTGTGCGAGTGTCTGTTTCACCGCTTGCATGGCTGAGCAGAGGAAACACCGGTGAAGTGACGATAATGTTGCTTGACTTAAAGAGTTAACTCAGTACTTACATTACTGTAAGTGCAATAAAAGCTTAATTGTTCTGCAACAACAGAGGAAAATGAATGTCTTTTAGATTTGTCTTTCAGAGAGAGGCTGACAAGGAAAAGCAACATTATTCCTCAAAGTGTATATTTAATCAGTCTGAGATCTATCTGCTCCATGCTCTTATACGACACAGATTCGTGCTTTGTAGTTTGCAATGGACTGTTAAGGCATGGCAGTTGCCACAGGTGACACAAATGAGGTGTTTTCTGTTTCCTTTATATTAACATGGGGACTTTCCCCTTAGATGACCTTTTAAGAAAAGTGGTAAGAATAGCTATCCAAATAACTAGTAATAATTTTAGAAGGTCAGAAGTTCATTCACAGTCCTTGAATTCCTATAACACTGTTTGATCCTGACCAAGATAACCTTGCTATCTGTGCCAGCTGGATGTTTGTCGGGGTTGCCCATCACTCATCAAGCACTCACAAGAATTGCAATATGTCCCCAGCATGGCTTTTACTGGGTTGGCTCAATGGGAAGCAATTGACTTGCTCAAATCATCCATCAGACATTTCTACAATGTGCTTGGCTGCAGTGTTGGGATAGAATAAGGAACGACCTTCACACAACATCAAAGTGTAGATGAGTCCTGGACTGATCACCTGATTGCTCCTTGTCTTCTAGGCTTCACTTCAGATAATTGTTCACTTAGAGAAATGTTTGTTCAGCTGGTGAGGGCCAATTGGGGGTACAGAATGAAAACAGCTCGACCATCAGCGCTTTGAGTTAAGAAGTGGAGACATTATCCTACAACATTGTGAGTTGATTCTGAGCAACACCAGTCCTTCAGTTTGTTTTTGAAATATGAAGGACAGTTAGGGGATAATTATTTCTCTTTTGAAATAGTTTGTAGAACCTGTATAGGAAGCATAGTGGCCTCTTTGACCTGCCTATATCCAAAAGGCTCCTTTTAAAGTAGTTTTTCTAGCATGTATTTATGATTAAAATAAAGCACTTTTAAATGTCTATACCCACCTTACGTTGTTTGCTATTGTATTCTACATGAACTTTGTGTACTAAGTTAGAAATTTTCTTAACTGAATTACTCGGGTTGGAAAAAATTAGAACTATGAATTAACATTGAAAGAATTAAAAAATGGAAAAGATAAACATGATATATTGGTATATACTGGTAACTTAGAAGTTTTTATCAAGGAGTATAGAAATAAAGAAATACTTATGAGCCAGCCACACACATTTACATGCTGCCAACATTAAAAAAGAAAAAAAAAAAAGACACAACACATTTAGTGTTTCATGCTCGTAGAAGCCATTGAACAGGTTAATTACTTCAAGTGCATCATTAGTGTACTACTGAAGCTGTTTACAAGCTCAGACCAGAGTTACTTAACATTCATCGAGAGGAGGGCCATGTTTTGATTATCATGATGTGACTTTTGGCACCTATTAAACTTTTAAGAATTTTCTCACTTTTTGATGAACAGCATTTGCTTTCAGTGTAGCATGTGGGAGTGGCTTTATTCACTGAGCATCTGTCATCTTTAAAGGTGTGTTGGTTTAAATTTCATAATTGATAGGAAACTGCAAACTGCCTAATCATGCTGCATTACCAATCAGTGATCTAATCAGAGACATCTTTGAGCACTATTTGCAACTGCACAGAAATCTAACTTAATTATCTAAACAGAAGTTGTATGGCTTGAAGCAGATCACAGGAAATCAAGTCAGCAGTATAAAATGACTTCATTTTGACTGATTGCTCATAACCTTAAATACATTTTCTTATTTGCTGGTCTTAGAGTGCCTTAGATTTTACAGAGCAGCTCTTTGTTTTTTATATTTCCCCAAGGAAGCAATTAATGTGACTGGTGTCCTGACTTTTCAGTGACAGAGAATATGTTTGTGTGTGCTTCATACATATATGCCTTTTTGTGGTGTCATGGAATAGCGTACAAGGACCTTCTTTAGTCGGTCATTAAAATGATGGCCAGTGAATGGAGTAGCGGTCATTATTATGGTTCCTTAAGATGTTGTTAAGCTCTAATCAATCTTGTACTTTGAAACAGCATTTCCACTGAAGATATTCAGCGACATCCTATAAAGGAAAAATATATCATCGTGTCACCATTGTTAATTTACATCTGTTGGTACATTCACATCCAGTCTGTTGAACTTCAGTATTTTATCCATATTAGCTTGCTTTGATTGGGCAGGTAAGAGAAGCACATGTTTCCATCTGTCTATCTGTATTTTAGGTGCAGCTGCTTTGTGCAAAGAACTCAAATGACGAGAAACAGCATTAAGATCCATCCTTTCCATCATTAAGCTGCATTATAATATCCTTGTCTTGTTTTTCATATACACTAAACAGTCTAATTGTCACATCCACCTATTTATTTATCAACTCTTTGCCAGACTATATTACAAAAACAAAAGCCTTTTTGCTGAGTAACAAGATTATATTTTGTTATCATTCATTCCTGGCATTAGGACAAATTGAATTATCGCACCTGTGTATGCGACCCATTAAAGTACCTTAATGGTATAATGATAGCTTAATATGTTCTCTTTAACTATTATTATTTTCTGTTGTGGAGCAAAGTAAAAAAAAAAAAAAAA
>VUQS01024343.1:0-21358 GCA_015108495.1 Heterochromis multidens | reverse complement strand
TGTGCTTACTGCCTGGCACCCTGGAGCCCGATTGGCAGTTGCCATAGAATACCAGAATTGGCAGGTCCATTACTGGTGCCCTGTGCTTTTAACATCATTCAGCATGACTGGTTTGGTGGTGGGTCAGTGATGGTCTGGGGAGGCATATCCATGGAGGGATGCACAGACCTCTACAGGCTAGGCAACGGCACCCTGACTGCCATTAGGTATCAGGATGAAATCTTTGGACCCACTGTCAGACCCTACACTGGTGCAGTGGGTCCTGGGTTCCTCCTGGTGCACAACAATGCCCGGCCTCATGTGAAGAGAGTATGTAGGCAGTTCCTGGAGGATGAAGGAATTGATACCACTGACTGGCCCCTACGCTCGCCTGACCTAAATCCAATAGAACACCTCTGGGACATTATGTTTCAGTCCATCTGACTCTGCCAGGTTGCACCTCAGACTGCCCAGGAGCTCAGTGATGCCCTGGTCCATTTTTGGGGTGTCTTTGAATTCAGCCCTCTGTAGGTTGATAATTTTTATTTCCATCAAACAATGTGGCATCCTTTTGCTCCATTACCCAGTCCATATCAGTATAGATATCCACCATGATTTTTTCCCATTGAGATGTTTGATGTGTTTTCAGTGTTCCTTTAATTTTTTCAAGCAGTATAGTTTTGTTGCCTGAACACATCACTGGTAAGAAAACAACAAACCATTCAGGACAAAGATACCTATTTGATTTAGCTAACTCAGACTGCTGAAGCCTGATTGGTAGTTTTGATTTTTTTTTTAATGTATTTATTATTTACTATATTCATTTATTTATTTTCAGAGGCCTGTGGTTCTTGTCTGCCATTGTTACGGTATAATCACACTATGGAATAATCTCTTGACTGGAAAGTGTGGAGAAGTGGAATAATTACAGCACCCAGTGAGAAAACATGTGAGCACTGTATTAAGATAACTGTACCGTATGATTCTAATATGCTTTTTAGCAGTGGAAGAAAATGCATAGATGGATAGTAAATGCAAACAAACCTGCACTCTGCAGATTACATAAGATCTCTTCTGCTGGTATTTGCTCTTCCCATGTTTGCACTTGTCCACACTTTTAAGAGGAGAGTGATAAAAGCCTTGTTTTTTTTTCTTCATATTAATAAGTGACTTGTTTTCCCTTTGTTGAAGACCTTTTAACTATTTAAAATCAGATTGTGCCATTAAGAAATAAGAAATATTTCAATAGTTACGAGTCACCAGTGCTAAAACTAGTACTAGAAGCATTAATTAAGTAAAGTAATATTTATCTAATGATTATTTGGCACCAGTGGACTAAAGACTCATTAAAACTCATAAATCAAAAATGACTTGGCTTTTTACCTTATTTCTAGTGACTGTACTGTTCACTTTCCCAGAAATACCAGCATTTCACCATCAACCTTGAACCTCTTTCCCAAAACCAGCTCTTTCATTAGTACATAGTGCTTATTCAGTGAGTTTGCACCCATGGGTGATTCAGAGACACACAAAGTGCTCAGAGCAAACATGTACCTCAAGGATGGACGGTGGCTTAACCTCCTGTTTTCCATTTGACAGAGGTAACTGTTTGATGAGAGCACTTTCCTTCAGTAATTAGGTGTTTTACATATAACATACTCTGCATGCACTAGATATTACCTTTTGATAGAGAGCCGTCCCATTGGTGTCATTCCCTACGGCAACCATCTTGTAGTCTGTGGCATACTGTAACATAAAGGAAAGAAACGTGCTATTTATACAACTTTTTTTGTTTCATCGTATTGCTGAAATGAGTGACTGTTTTTGACATTAAATGGAAATCTCATGCAGTTATAACACGACATCTGTATAGTTGCTATTTTGAAAAGTCAGATGCCATTTTTAAAAAGCTCTTTTAAGTAATAAAGTTTACAATCACATTGCTAAGGAACAAGGCATCGATTTGAGCAGAGATGTCAGAAAAGGGGACCTACAAGGTGCCACTGACCCCCCTGAAATATGATAGATGTTTTCTATGCCAATCTTCTACACTGGGTTTATTTTCTGATTTCCCATGGGCCTCTTCTTGGTTGCCCAGGTTTAAAAAATCCTGGACATCCCCAGTCTATGAATAGTTCACTGTGTACATATACTTTCTGTAGACTGGGGACCCAGTTGGACACTGTCCACTGAAGTTCAGTCTTTTCAGCAAACAAAACTGCAACAATGCTCCCTTTCCCTCAAAGCGTTTCTTTAAACAGCCCTATAGGATAAAGGTTTCCAACATCTCCTACAGACCTATATGGGCTTAAAAAAGTCTTGGTTCTTAAAAGTTCTTAGGCATGTAGACACATACAGTACATGGGTATAGCCTCAAATGAAAAAGTCAGCTATCCAATAATCTAAATCTTACACATCATTTGTTTAAACGTCTGTTTAAACATCTAGCTGCCTGTCATTTTGTGTAAATCCCCCCTCTCTTCTGCTTTCTTTGTCTAATCCACTGTTGGAGCCATTCCCACGGGGACTCTACCACAGCATAGACTGAGTGTGTGGGGGTACACTGAACCCTGTAACCTGGCTGCACTTTGAACTCCATTACCTTTTCTGTGAGAAATAACTGACTTGTTTGTGTGTTTATAATTTACAGGTCTGGTTTAGGACAAGTTTAAGGTTCGACAAAGTGTGTCTGTGCGTGATTAAAAGAGTGTGAATGTGCTTTCCTTTGTGTGGGTGTGCATGCATAGTCAATTTGTATCACTTCATCCCCAAATATTGAACTTTCTGGGTCCGTGTTTTAGCTTTAACAGACAGGATGTTTCTAAGAAGTGGAGCAGTCCATGTTCAAGAGTGCTGGTTGCTAGGGTGGCTGGAATGGAATGGTTTCACCATGGTAACGACTGGTGAGGGACAAGAAAAAGAGGTGATCGGGTGAACAGGGGAGAGCAGCGGTCTCTATTCTAGATGTCTCCTCATTAAGAGGCTCTTGGTGCTATAACCAGGATTTAGAGCAACTCTAAATGAATTTATAGCCACATCCGTGTGTTTGGGAAAATAAATTCTGATGAACAATCTGCACAAGACACAGGTGGTACAAGAGTAAAGACAGAAAGCAGAAGATAAAAAGTGTGTGTGTGTGTGTGTGTTTGTGGGGGGGGGCAGCGTAGTGTGGTAAAGTAAAGTGCTGGCACTCACAGAACGGAAAGCAGCAGCCACCAAGTTTGCCGGAAACAAATTCCTAAGGACAGAAGGAAAAACAAGTTAGAGCCATAGAAAATTATAGCCATCTTATTCTTGTTCTCCTGTGTGAGCTAATGTATCATGAACACCCTTATTAAATAAAAGCCCAACATCTACAGCAAGGTTGGACAAGTATTTTAGAGTCATGCGGCTATCCCAGCTGAACAGTAAACTGTCAACGGGATTGGTTTTTCATCCCTGTATTTTGGCTTTTTTCCCAGGATCCTCCCTAAAGTCCGCTGCAGCCTAAACTCTCTGACAAAGCAGTTGTTTGGACACTGATCTGCTGTCTGGTTCATCTTTTATTAAAACAAATCAGCAATGTCTTACCTAGGATTAGTTATGCTTTCCTGGAAGTTTCACTGTACTCATTAAAGCTTCGCTTCACCTTCAGTTGATCGGTCAGGCAGATGTGGAAAATAAAATTACACTAACTTTAATGGCTTTATACCTTTCAAACTCAAAATCAAGGGGTTCAAGTCCGAAATCCTGTTCAATTAGTTTCTAGTATAAAACTGATACACAGTGTAGTGAAGATTCCAATTTTCTTAACTTCTTTTCACTTTTTCTGACTTCACTTCCTTTCCATTCTTTCCACATCAATGTTTGGCTACTGTGTTCTTTTGTCACCTGCTCAACACACCTTATTTGAGGACTGCACTCCCCTGTCACTTGTTCTTTTCACCTTCACATGAAGGGGAGCAGGTGTTCATGCTACTCCTTATTTCTTCTCCTGTGTTAATGTTTGTTTAACCAATAACTTTATTTGGTTTTATGGATGCAGAGTTCCTAAAACTCTAATCTTGTTTTGTTGCACATACTGTCATCTCATGAATAGAATGTAAAACATTTGGTTTAGCCAAGTAAGGGGCACACTGCCAGCACAGACAATTGAGGACTCAACAACTCTAGTCTGTATCAGTTTATGACTGCTATGTGAACACAGCTTCACTCCAGCATTAATTTAGCAAAAAGTTACAAGATTTCATGACAACACGTCTAATCGTAGCTGAGATATTTTGCCAACATGAAGGGCCAACTAACTACTGACAGTGTCATTACAACCATGCATCTAACATGATAAAGCCACAAGATCAAAACCAAGATTAAGAACACTGATCGCAACTGAAATTAATTTAGATGTTACTTCAGATGTTACTTTGACAAGTACCATCCACCTAAATATTGCTGCAGCCCAAACACACCCCCTGAATGGCAATGGTACTCCCCGATGTCAGTGGTCTCCTCTAGCAGGACAATACATATGCAAAACTGCTCGTAACATCCTGTGACTTGACAGTCCAAGGCACTGAAGATTAAAACCTCTCACAGGAGAACACTGATTGCAACTAAGATTAATTTTGATGTTACTCTGACAAGTACCATACACCTAAATATTGCTACATCAGCATAAATATCACATACTATAACTGACATTGCTGGTTGGTGATCAGGTGCACCTTTTGAGTATATAGTCCATAGTATTGGATTTTGGATGTAGAGATACACAATGTTGCTGTTTTGTTTGCACATTATTTTTTATCATTTGAATTTATCCATTGAATCATCACAGTAATAACAGCAGAGGAAACAACAAATAATCACAAATGCCAATTTGCTAAAAGACAGTGCAGTACAACAGCAGTAATTTGGCACTAAGATGCTTTTTTTCTTCTTTATTTATGGCAACCTCAATAATGCAGAGGATAATATCCAGATTTGCAGAGAGTTTATTATTCATCCTCAAAGTGAACAGTCCACTGTGGTTCATTATCCCTTTAGTCATTATAAATCCCTTATTCAAACATTTTCTTGACAGACTGTCACAGACAGAGTGTCAAGGAGTTTATTTTCACTACTGTAAGATAATCATGAAGGGATTACTGGAAGCCTGCAGGCCCTTTCCACATACTGGTGTGTGCTTGTTGTAACTTTATCCTCTGGGGTCACACTGTATTGTGCAAAGAAATACAGGCTTTGCTCACATCTATTCCCATGGCCAGACCACAGCCAAGCAATTCAGCTCATAACATCATGACCCCATCAACTCTGCCTTCAGTTCAGGGTCAAATGCTGCTTCAGCTGTTGAATAGCTCCCCGGGACACACTGGCAGGTAGCCATGATATCGTCACTTAGTAATTTCTTTCCTTTCCTGATGTTGCAAGCAAATTATATGTTTTGGTTAAATTCTTGTTGCAACACAAGATTCCCTGAATTCTTTTCCTTTATATGAAGGCAGTCAGGTTTTGTCCTATCACATGACCAAGGCGAGAATCTGGATTAACCTTGGGAACCCAGAACTGAGCTGACATGATTTTCCCATAGAGTCTGCTTAGAGCCCCACAGTCTCCTCTCTGTGGACTTATTTTTTTAAAGCTGTTACATAACAGCTTGATTTTCTAATTAATCAAAGCCAAGTATCATGAATGATCATTTCAAGGCTTACAGTAATTCAGATCCTATGATGTGGTCTGAAATGGTCTGTCTGTCTGTTTGCTGGTTCTTCTGGTTTTTAAACTACACTTACGGCAACAGTTTACAGATTTTTCTATTGGTTGGACACATATCCAGATATTAAAATAGAAACAGCCTACAAGTAAGAACAGAAATAGAATGGCTGCTTGTATTTTCCCATAACTTGATTTTTTGAATTCAATACTATTTATTGCAGTACATTGACTGCAACTCTAAAGTACTGAGTTTTCAGAACTTTCCAGGAAAAATTGCCCTGTTTGAACTGCATGTACTTTCACTACTGTGATTGTAACAGTGCAACCATAAAAATATAAAAATATATAATAATACAGCCTGTAAAATCACAACCTACTTAAGAAAAAGAAACAAGGCAGTGAAAAGAACAAGCGGCAGAACTGATAAATTAAGCCAATATAGGATGACTGAAAAAACTGCAGTTCCTCTAATAACCACTTGAGGCTGTCTGTAAACGTGAGTCAGTCCCCATAGACTTCCCTTGTAAAAATGCCCAACTTCGGAAAAAAAAAGTATAGTTACAGGCTGGTACAAAAATGGATAGGGACTCAACAGATAAGTTCCTGTTCTATAATAACTATACCAGGGCTAAATTTTTTTAATAACTCATCCATATGGATCCTAGTATGGATTAAGGTTAGAGGCGAATCGTTGTTGTTGACTGAAAGTTGTGCTGACATAGGGAGCCAATCACCTGTTAGACCTTACCTCTACCTTTTTGAGTCATTAACCTGGACCTCTGGACCACGTGTATGCTGTTGGTATCTTTTGAAGAATTTTTAATGTAAGTATTTAGCAAATATTAATATAAATTTGTGCTTCAGCTTCAATGAGTGAAATTTTAGTGTTTTTACTAATTTATTACTCAGCACTAATTAGCTGATATGTGTGTCGGTGAATTGTCCCCATACAGTTTATGAATACAGGTTACTACCCATTTGCTATCAAGCAAAACTGATGAACATCTTTCTGGAGCCAATTAAAACAATCCAAAATACATTTATAGCACATGCCCAGTCCTAGCCAAAAAGATAAAGAAAAACTCAAATATAAGTAGGTAATTTGGCTTTCATGTTCTGTCGTGCACTGATGTAACCCTTCGTAAAATTTACACCACTTGGTTACCAGTACAAGTATAAGGTCTGAGAAATAACAGCAGCATGTCCACCTGCTATCATGATAAGGGAGAAGTGCTGACAGTGGCAGACCGTGTTCTGTTTGTACTACACTCTGCTGCAGGGCCTGCACCTCTTTCCCGTCCTCAAAATACATCCTAATATCTCAACAGCTGTCTGCTTTCCCTCACACTGTGGGAACTTATTATTAACCACTGATATAACACTGATATTTATAGGTTACCAGTACAGCTTTTATGAACAACTGCTACGTTGGAAAAAAAGAATTCAAGAATTTTTACAACAGGTTGAATTGAAATTGTACCAGAACCTCTACCTTTATAATAAAGAGATTGCTCCAAAGACACTGACTGTGCCTCTTAAGAATCAGTGAAAAGTCATCAATACATTTTTCATTTGTGCTTGCTTGACCTCTGGAAGCCCTTAGACTGCAATCTGGGCTCTACAAAGTATCCCCTTCTGGACACAGAAGTGTGTAACAGTGGCATCAACAAGATACTATATTTTTAGTAAGACTGTAATGTGCTTTCTTATTACAGTGCCACAAAAAAGTGCAGTTGCAAGTGTTGCAAGCACAACTATTAAGCTACACTGAAACTCCCATCACCTGAAATGAGGGTTAAGTTCTTTAGGCATGTGCAATGTGCCCACTCTCAATTTGAACTGCAAAATTAAAGCAGTTTTAATTATTAGGTAGAACTCTCCACCCACATCACTGTGATTCCCTACAAATACTGATAAGAGGTGGAGACCTAACTGTCAGTGGAAGACGAGCTGAACAAATAAGCTATGTTTACAGTTAGACTGCAGGATACACTGACCTGCTCCATAGGGTCACTCAGGTGGTTTATTGGCTCATTGTGACATTGATTTTAACCCCCCAAACAGGACCATCAGTGGAATCTTACTAGAACTGTAATTACTTTCATTTAGATACTACACAGATAAAGCCTTATGCAGTGACAGGACTTTATTTAAGGTTATTTAAGTGGCCCACATGTAACTCTTACTACAGCAGCTAAAGCTTTTCTCAGCGTGTGCGCACGCATGCCTAGGATGACTCTGAGCATTGAGCCATTCGTGTGTGTAATTAGCCAGCGTGTGTGCCACAATTCCCATCAGATTCACTAGAGTACAACACACCAATCCTCTTCTTGCCCACCGCTTCCTAACATTTCACCGTATCCAGTGTTAAACAGTGTTAGAGGGCTCTACCTGGCCAGATCTAAAAAGGAGTCGGTGGTCTCCTTGTTGCTGCTGACGCTCTCCAGTGCCAGGTTGTTGGTATTCAGCGCTCCTGCGCCCACTCCGGGTTTGATGATGAAAGCCAGGGCTACCCCGATCCCCGAGGCGATCAGCGTGGTCACCAGAAAGTAGGAGACTGCGATGCCCCCCAGCTTGCCCAGAGAGCGGGTGTCCAGACTGGCGGCCCCGGATATGAGGCTGCAGACGACGAGAGGCAAAATGATCATCTTCAGCATCCGGAGGAGCATCTCCCCGGGGAAGGCGAAGTAGGTCATCTGCGCTTTGGTCAGGTTCATGCTGCGGACCATCATCCCGAGCCCAACGCCCACCAGCACGCCAGACACCGTCAAGATCACTAGCAGGTTCTTTCTCAGAAACTCCGTCAGCTTTTCTCCGAGGCTCTTCTGCGCGCTCTTCTCTAGCATCTGGTCGGTGGATTTTGAGCCGGGCATGGCGTGTCCATTTATCTCACTCTTTTTCTCCATCTTTTCTAGATCTTCGAAGAAACGTGGAAAGCCCAGTCTGGTTCCAGGCAGCGTGGGTAGGACACGCGTTTTTGTAAAGGCTGGTCCGGCGTGAGCCCTAAGCGCAGAAGCGGCGGGGAGAGCCAATGGAGAATGAGCGACGACACAAAAAGCCAGTGGAACATGCGCACAAAAGCAGGTACTTTATACCAAGAGCAAATGATGCAAGAGCATGGGATATTGCCAGGATCCTGCACTGAATAAATAACAGAGGGTTTTATGATTAAAACAGCAGACGAAAAGCCCTCCCAAAAGGCTGCGCGCTCTGCTGCTTCCTTTCTGCATTTTTTCTTTCTTCTTCCTAAAAATACAATGTACACATGAAAGCATCTTTTCACATCATTTATCCTCTGTACTCTTTGGAAAACCCCTTGAATCCATATCTTAGAAGGAGAGCATAATATTTCATGTATACTGGCCGAAGAAAAAGCTGCTGTGGTTTTACTGTTGTTGATTATAAACATTTACGCCCATAGAACATGTTTTAGTGAAATAAGCTTTATTCACTTCGTTTTTAAAGGCGCCTTCTGAAACAACTAATATCAACATGCATTTTTCTAACGGGCCGAAATACTCAATGCAATGGGCCATGTCTGTCTCAGCACTTTGGCAATAAGAATGAGATTAACCGTGGTGCTGTCATAAACCCGTCAGGCCGATTTGATGCTGCTGCATGCTGATAATAAAACAGTTACTCTTGGAAAATCATGGGTATTTTAAAGGTTTTTTAAACTTCTTTTTTTAAACAATACCGTTTTGTTCATATATCCTGTCTGCAGGCATTTTAATCTTTTTATTTTATATATTATTATTATTTACAAGCCTTTAATAGTCAGTGGGAGATGAGATTCGCTCTTGAAGCAAGCGACCAATCAGGCTACAGGAGTGAGAACGGTGTATGTCGAGCAGAGGGCAGTCAGCACCATGGTCAGCGCTATGCGGCTCCTAGAGGGCGCTATTCGCCAGCTTCTTTTGACATTCTTTTTTCTTCTTTAAAGCAGTACATTTGAACGGAACAGCAGCAACGAGAAAAAGATAGATGGCTTTCATTAGATTTCTGTCATTTTAAAAGTTCAAAGGACACTTCTATTGGAAGCTAAGGACTGGTAAATTGCACGGTCGTTAGGTTTGTTCACATTTGTCTCTGTTGCACTGCTGGTGTTTGACCACAAGATGATCCCATTGGAAAGCAGTTGGTCTAGTAATGACACAGTTGACAAAAGGCAAACACATGAAAGTACAAGTAAAGAGAGCAACAAACGTCCTTGCTGCAAGAAAGGTTTGAATATTCCCTTTTTCTTGCACAGTTTCTTGCCTTTTTTGGCTGCAATGTGCAGTGTAAATAAAGATTTTATTATTCTTGACTTTGTAGTTGCAAATCTAACAGCTCTAAGGGTAATAAATGTTTTAAAAATGCATCTTTTCTTTCATTGTTTTAATAGTTTTGTTCCACATATGAATCATTTTCGAAGATTGTATCATCACACAGATATTATTAGAGACGTGGTACTCAAAGGATCCTGATGTGAAATCAGTGGGAGAGTTCTATAACAGCAAAGGTGGTGGCAGAAGTATAACTTCCACTGGGAAGAAAAAAAAAACTAAATTTAAACTTAATTTAGATAATGCTTCAAAATAAGGGGCCCAAATGTAATGCCTGATTAGTCTGTTTTAATGGGAAATGCTTACACTGAATAGTTCTATTTGCACTTCATTATAATCATTGAACTGACAGCCTTTTGTTGTTTCACATGATGCAATAGCTTTTACAAATTTTCTATTGTGAAACACATATAAGTAAAATATAATACATATATCTTTTTAGGGGAACATGTCAATGAAATCAGCTGAGCCTTTTATAAAATACTTTAGTGTTTTCCTGAGTGGTCAGCTAATATATTCAAAGGAGAGTGAAGCAATGTTCAGACGACAGACAGAGAGGCAGTCCTCTGTCTCCCTGCCTCTGTTATCCTCACTGACCCCAGTGCTGCTGTTGCTAAGCTGAGTTAAACTTTGTATGTCTCCACCAATAGAGACAGACTGTCCCCCTTCCCCTCACAGCTGTGTGGCCTGAATGCTGGAAATAACCACTAGCTTGTGGATCAGGAGTCATGGATGTTTAACAGTGGCTAACATTGGCGCTGTGCCATTATAAACTGTAGGGGTGGGAAAGAAAACAGGGAAAGACGCATACTTAGCTTCATCTTAGAGATTGTTGAGTTGTCACCCAAGGACATGCAAGAGAGAGCCAGTGCTCTTTGTAGGCACTGAGGCCCAAAGCTGACCTAAAGCAGTAAAGGTCTGCTTCCTGTTAAAAGGGAGTTTTTCCTTCCCACTGTTGCCAAGTGCTTGCTCATAGGGAGTCGTCTGATTGTTGGGGTTTTCTCTGTATTATTGTAGGGTCTTTACCTTACAATATAAAGCGCCTTGAGGTGACTGTTGTTGTGATTTGCTGCTATTTAAATAAAACTGAATTGAATTGAATTAATGCAGTCATGAATATTATTGTACATATCCATAAACTTTATGGCCTTCGTACGGAGGTGGTGTGCTCTTGGATGAGGCAACCACCTCCTGCAGCTTTTAGTGCACCCCACTTCTTCAGATCCTCAACAACTGAATGCCAAGGATGTCAGAATCCTCCAAAGCCTCAAGAGGCCTAGCCATTGATGAAATTCGAGCAAACAAGTAGAAGTGGACAATTCTGGAACTCTTTCTGGTCACCAAGTATGGCAATTGTTATGTTCTTGTGATTATGGACTACTTATGAACTACTTAATCTGCTGGCATGCTGGTACTGTAATCCAGCAGATGCCTTGATGGAGTGCATCTGCTAGATTACAGTACCATCATGCCAGCATATAGACTCGGGGAAGAAATGTTCCGCTGTTTCAGGTTTCATTCTCAGCTTCATAGTGACCCGGGTGGTTCTGGAGTCCCAGGTCTTCAATGAGGTCTGCTGTGGCTGGGGTAGACAAGCTGAGAATGCTGCCACTTCATTCTCAAAGCAACAGCTGAGTGGATTGGCCCACCTGTACCTTAGCCACCTAAATCAACTCAACACAACTCAACTCAAGAGTTTATCAAGCGCTTACACCAGAAGGACTGGAACGGAACTGCCACCTGCACCTGCTCCTTTGGTCTCACCAAACTGCTGTCCAGTTCTAGGTCTGTTCTAGTCCTAGGTCTATTGTTGTGCATACTGGCTTCCTGCGAAGGCTTACTGGGTCACTTAATGAAACTGAGCCACTGTTACTAAGTTTGTTTCACCTGTGCTTTTCCTGCTATCATACATTAAAATGTCTGTCATGAAAAAGGCCAACTGAGAAGTGTCCAGCTTGAGATTGTCTGCGGACAAGCCATTAGGAAAAGAGCAGAATCCCTAGATGTGAGGAGCATCACTCCCCTTTTCTTTCTTTCTTCTTCTTTTGGCTGCTTCCTTTAGGGGTCACCACAGCGGATCATCTGCCTCCATCTCACCCTATCTCTAGCATCCTTCTCTGTCACACCAACATGTTGGTCTGCTTTGCTTGCTGAATTGCTCCAAGAATAAATTTGTTACATGATTTTATTGTAAACAGAGTGCCTCAAAAACTCCCTTTTTCATATTGATACTCATTTCTAATCTTGTCCATCCTGGTCACTCCCAATGAAGATCTTAACATCTTCAACTCTGCCTCCTGTCTTTTCTTCTTCTGTCACAAATCACCCCTGATACTCATCTTCACCCACTCCACCTTGCCTGCACTCTCTTCTTCACCTCTCTTGTGCACTGTCTGTTGCTCATCCATCTTCACTATCTCTACTCCTTGCATGTTCACCTTTCCACCTGTCTCCCTCTCATTCACACACATGAATTCTGTTTTGCTTCTACTGACTTTCATTCCTCTTCTCTCCAGAGCATACCTCCACCTCTCCAGATTCTCTTCCACTTGCTCCCTAGTCTCACTACAGATCACAATGTATAACAGTATCATAGTCCACAGCCCACTGCCTCACTTCATCTGTCAGCCTGTCCATCACCTCTGTAAACAAGAAGGGGCTCAGAGCCCATCCCTGATGTAATCCCACCCCCACCCTGAACCCATCTGTCACTCCTACTGCACACCTCACGATTGTCTCACTGTCTGTATACATGTCCTGCACCAGCCTCACATACTTTTCTGCCACTCCCGACTTCCTCATGCAGTACCACAGTTCTTCTCTTGGCACCCTATCATATGCTTCCTCTAGATCCACAAAGACACAGTAAAGCTCCTTCTGGTCTTCTCTGTACTTCTCCATCAACACTCTCAAAGCAAACATCACATCTGTAGCGCTCTTTCTTGGCATGAAGCCGTACTGCTGCTCACTGATCGTCATGTCTCTTCTCAGACTCACTTCAACAACTCTTTCCCATATCTTCATGGTATGGCTCATCAACTTCATCCTACTAGTTACTACAGTTCTGCACATCACCTTTGTTCTTGAAAATTGGTACCAGTGCACTTCTTCTCCATTCCTCAGGCATCCTCTCACTCTCCAAGATTGGGTTAAACAATTTGGTCAAAAAATCCACTGCCCTCTCTCCTAGACATCTCCATACCTCCACAGTTATGTCATCCGGACCAAGTGCATTTCCACTCTTCATCCTCTTCATAGCTGCCCTCACCAATCCTCTGTATTTCCTGATTCACTAACCATCCTCTACCTGTGCTCCTCTCTCTCTCTCATTTTCTACACTCATCAGCTCCTTAAAGTACTCCTTCCATCTTCTTAACACACTCTTCATTCATTAGTACACGAGGAGCATGTATTATATTATGTATTTATACTTCACAAAAGTATAAATACAAATGGTCTGCATCTTTTATTGTTGACCTTAGTCCTTTTGGCACAGAATGAGAGACTAACAATATCTTCTGGGAAAAAATTGCTCTACAGAAACAAGTAAAATAAAAATCCATGAGCAGTACAAAAAAAAGTAAAGTTGTTTGAAACATTAGCATTGACATTTGCAAGATTTAGTTTTTAAAAAACCAAAACCAAAAACTCCAAATGAATGCTAATGTAAACGTTAGCTAATGGCTAGCAAAAATTTAAAAGCTTACTCTTTTTTTTTTGGTGCTCATTAGCTAAGTAGGCTATTGTTGCTATTATATTTTTATCCTAAGTTATTACAGTTTGGTTTACACATTCACTTGGCAAGTGAAAGGTTGCTGGTTCAATTCCAGCCGGAGACACGAATCACCTTCGGGGTTGCATCAGGAAGGGCATCTGATGTAGAACTCAAATCAAACATGCGGAGACTCCTTATGGCAAGAGAGCAGCTGAGAGTAGCTTCTAGTTACATTTTTCCCATTCATCATGTGTAGCTTTTGAAGGCAGTATAACGAATCTATAGTTAATGTTACCAGACACTGATGCTTACTGGTATTGAAAGGTTACATTTTAAGTTTTATTTCAGGTTTTAATAGGCTAACACATGTTTCTCTGCCAACAGGCTAACATCACCTGAGATTAATACAGTATAAGTAGCTATGTCATTCATACTGAACACACTGCAGCCAACAAATAGATTGCTCTAATAACACTGTTAGTTGATGAAGAGTAAAATAGGATTTATTTAATCAACTGAGAGCCATTTGTCTTACAGTCTGTTTTGTTTCTTAGTGTTCATTTTTGATTTTCCTGATAACCTTATATTCAGTGTTGTCAGTTTCAGAACTATATAGAAGACTACATTTTAGTCCCCACATATGGGGAAAGTACCTTCAGCCTGGAGACATCTCATTACAATCTGTTTTCATATGATTTTAACAAGAGTTGTATGAGTATAGTTTCAAGACTATACTTAGACTGTTACACTAAAAGATGTCCCATTCACTCTTTGTTTTTAAACTAAGGCAGGTATATTTATATTCTAAGCTAACAGACTGTGGTTAGTTATCATTTTATTGTGACATTTATTAAATACTGGGATAATAATACTATATTTATAATATTTATAAAACTAACATTCATAGAAATGCTGCTTAGGCTCAATTGAGATTACAGCTACAGTTGAGTAGTTCTGCCTCTACAGACCACCACAATGAAAAGCCATCACTGCATTTGGTAGCTGTTAGCAAGAGAATGCAACACAATTCTTTTTGAGCCTGTGAAAATGAAAGGGCGATGTATAACAATGGCTGTAATTGCTAAACTGCTAAAATGCAAAAATATTGCTAAATTAGGCCAAATATGTTACAGAGATTCACCATGTGCTTTGTCTCACAAGAGCTGAAAATAGAAAGTCGGTTCTGAGCCATAGCAACGTTGTGACCAATAAGAAAATCCACCTTCCACACATTAAAGCCATGCACATTCAGTTAGTCCAGGGGACCTCAAGTGCCCGCACAACAAAATATGTCAAAAGAGCTAAAAATCAAGAGTATTATAGAGGTGGTATATACAAAACTGCTGAAAAGCAAAAGTATCAACTCTTAAGTCTTAACGTCTTAGTTTTCCCTTGTTCAAATATTCTTAAAAACAGTATTCCTGATTTTACCCTTTGAGAGGACTGCTTCATAATACATCATCTACATTGTATGATTATTGTGTAATTATTACTTTTTTAATGTTCATTTCCAGAGCTTTCAGTTACATCTCATGGCCATGATCATCAGAAGTACTGCGTACAACCCTCTCATCATGTGAGCCATATTCCACACATAAGTTGACCTTGTGTTAAGCTTTCCCTCCTCGCTTCCCTAATCCTAAACTGCTGCTTGGAGGGTCTTGAGCTTGAATGAGTATTTTTTCCCCAAACTTGGAACCAGTTTATTATTTCTATTCCACTTCTGCTCATCATCACTCTGCCTTTGACAATGACTCATGTTCAATCATGTACACGTCAAAAAAAGCGACAAGGAAACACAACAGACATCTGCTCTTTTTACAGTTTATTGTATATGTATATTTATATATATATGTATATATATATCTATATAGATATAGATATATATACACATATATATAAAAAACTACAAAAGTAAGACTGTTTTAAATTCATACAGCTGTACTTTTATTTCTTTTACTATGTATACATATATATGTATATATATCTAAATATACATATACATATATATATGTATATATTATCTACAGTCCACATTTGGATCCCAATACAGTGATCAGCTGATAGTTTCTCTCTGTGTTTGTGTTCTATTGCATAGAAAAAGGCACAGCTCTGAGGTCTGTGTAAAATACAGTCTTTATAGAAGGACTCAGCCTCGACTGTGGTCAGTCCATATCTGCGGTTCAAAATTGCCGCACGCTCAGACAGCGCTAAAACCGATTCGGTGACAAACACTGATCGAAAAAGACTCAGAAGCTTGAATGTTGTTCATACTATGTACATTACTTTTGGCATCGGAGCATCTGACAGGCTTTGGAGACTTGACATCTGAAGGTTGGAGATGGGCTTTTTGAGTATTGCTGCATGAACTGTTCGCCTTCGACTGGAAAGTGATGAACAAGAGAGTACAAAAGATGTAAAAAGTTGTGGCCACCACCCCAGAAAAAAAAAACAAAAAACAAAAAAAACAATAACAAAGCAACAAAACAAACATAAACATAAACAAGATAATATAATTACCTATGTATATAAAAAATGGCTTCCACCCCATAGTTCCACACTCAGATACATTCCTATTTGAAGTACATTCCTACCACACATTCTGTACACACATTTACAATCCAAATGTTCACTTCACATAAAAAATAAATATATTTACACAAAAAGGAAAAAAATCTATATGAATAAATAACTTCATTGACAAGAAAAAGAAAAACAAGCACTCCAAAAATTTAAATATGGTGAAAGAAACAAGATATGGTCATCTAGAAATGGTATTAGTTGGTACTGCTATGTGCTCGGCTCACACTCTGCTTCAGTTTAAAATGCCATTCTTTTACAAGCTAGCTGAAGTCAAATGCGCCCTGGGAAGCTGATGATCTTCCACTGGAACATGTTTTAATTCACACTGTTCTCAAACAATACCATGAGACCACTGCAAAGCTAAGTTGGCAAACACAGAAGGGTTCAGGGGTTCTTGTGTTATCTGTTACTTGCTGAAAAATCGACCCTGTCCCCTGCACTCTGGATCATTTCTGCGTCCAGAAATGCTTCTTTCATATAATGCTGTGTATAGCTAGACAGATGAGAAAATACAGCACACAGCAGCTACAATGGTGTCTAACATTAAAGCTGCATTCACCAATACCTTCTATACTTTAACCAGATCCAATGATCCCGTGTAATATGTACCTTGCAGTGATGACCCCACAGATAACTGTCACTCAAAATCACTTAGTCACCAGTTTTGTCTTTTAGTGCCATACATATTCCATGGTGACCTGTGCATTGGGGGGAGTTGGAAGTGTTCTGAAACAACACTTTGCATGGTTGTAGTATCAGGTTAACACTGTGGTTTGGGTTTCCTACTTCAGTGGAAACCCACATTCTTATTATTTACGAGTCAGATTTAGGCCTCCTGCCCTGTGAGCTTTTTTGGGCCAATCTCAAAACTGTCCTGCAGAACCCTGAGATTTAGCATTTTAGGGCTTCTATTCTAAGCACAAGTAAACATACTCGGGGTGTGTGTAATACTGTATGCCCTGCTACAATTTGCCTGTCACCTGTGTTGCTAAATCTGAGGGAACCAAACCCCTCGAAATAAAGTAGTCCTACTAAACTCTCACATTTTCCTTGTGTAATTTTGAGAGTCACATTGGTACCACAGTGAATTTCCCTGCAATGGTGTAACAGCTGTTTTGTTTTGAGGCCTGCGCAGCTAAATTTAACATGTGTGTAGTGAGCCCTAAGCCTCTGCTTAGGCTGCACTTTTCACATCATCTACATCCGACTGGGAGCCATGAGTCGGTACTGCTGCTGCTGCTGCTGTCGCTTCCAATGTAAACACGCCGAGCTTTCCCCCGTGGGTGTAGCTCATTTGAATTCTGCTGCAAGTGAATCATGATAACCAGCTCATATGACCAAACTCATGTAAAACAGCATCCAGCACAGTTATATGTGCCTGCTGATAAGGAGGGGAAAGAAAAAAAATAGGTCCTGCACTGAATTCATAGACATGACGTGTACAAGAAGAGTTTACCCAAACATCCTGGCGAGGCGTCTTAGAGCTACTCCCAAATTGTAATCATGTAGCCAAGCTAATATGTCATCTAGCACACTGGTAAAACTACATGTTCCTTTTTTTATGCTTGCTTTACAAATAAAACATAGCATCTGTAATAAGATAGAGATTAAATAATTACTATTTGATCATGAGAAATTACCTTACTTAACGATAGTTTTAATACAATAAATTAAAAAAAACATTAAGGAGTTACCTCTCTAGGCTGTTAAATTGAAAAAAAAATACTGTAAAAACAGGAATTGAATAAGTGGTCATTTTGAAAGGCACTCATCTGCTAAAAGCCATAATTACAGTGTGTGTG
This sequence comes from Heterochromis multidens, assembly GCA_015108495.1. NCBI lineage: Eukaryota > Metazoa > Chordata > Actinopteri > Cichliformes > Cichlidae > Heterochromis > Heterochromis multidens. Next base: position 3,260 of record VUQS01024343.1, on the reverse strand, counting down.
TGTGTCATGTTTATGCTTGTATTTCTTTACTTGTGAGGAGTAAGTGTCCCCACAAGGGTAGATAGAGTTGTCCAGAACAAGGACAATTTAATTGCTTCTATTTACAGTTACTCCTTAGGGTTAAGGCTTAGATTAAGGTTAAAGATTACAGAGAGGATTAGGTTTAGGGAATGAAGGGAGTCAAAGGAGTTCCTCACAAGTATAGAGATACAATTATGTGTGTTTGTTTCCCGGTTACTTCATTTCCATATTTGGAAAGGCGAGCACAGTGCATGCACAGTGTTGTGTAGTAGTAGTAGTAGTTGTCATAGTAGTACTAACTGACATCACCATCGATGTTTACAATTACCGACTTTTGAAGAGAGTTTTAAAAAAAAACAAACACACGATGTAAAAACAACAACCAGAAAAATCGATCCCACATTTTCATTCCAGTCTGTTCTCCTGATTAAACTGTTTCTGACTGGGGGGCATCCTCGAGTCAGGAACCCACCAACACCTCCATGATGTGGTCCAGTTCTGTCAGATCAATTTTGAAAGGCTGATTGGCTGAAACCTGGGGGGCGGGGCCGCTGTACGGTGACCCCAGCGATTTGAGTAAGTCGTCCGCTGTCACCACTGGTGACAGTTTAGCGAGTCCGCCACCACTTGCCGTCCCACCCCCTGCTCCCCCTGCTGTCGTGCAAGGGTCAAAGTCATACATGGACGTGTCAATGTCGGCGAACAGGACATCATCCAGCGCCAAGTCTGAGAGAAAGGGAGAGGAAGAGGAAGGGGGACAAGAAGGAGAGGAGGAAATGTCTACTAGGCCACCAGGGGGCAGTGCAGGGAGACTGTCCATTGGCCGGAGCTCAGCACAGCGGCCTTCCACTAGGAAAACGGCAGCTGCCTCTGGTTTAGCACTCATAGTCCTGCAGTCTCTGGGTGAGCCGGTGGGTGTAGGAGGGAGGGGTTGGGTGGTTGGTGTGGGAGCTGGGGAGGTAGTCATGGTCGTAGTATTAGCTGCTGCTGTCCTTGTTATGGCTGTAGGAGGACCCAACTCCATGTCACTCACAGAGGAGGAGAAGACAGGCACAGGGACAGACGGGGGCGCCTGGCTCAGAGGTGCTGAAGGGGGAGGCTGCACTGGGGGTGGTGACAGCGGAGGAGTGGGTGGAGATGAAGCGCAAAAGGCAGAATCTCCACCATCCTCCTCCAGTAAAGAGGCAGGGGTGAGGCAGGCCTCCAAAGGGGCGGGACAGGCCTCCAGACGGCTGGGGCAGGCCTGGGATGCCTGGCAGTTGGGAGGCACCATTGGGTGGGGCGAAGGCGGTGGAGCGATCACTGGCATCAACAGTGAGGAAGGCTGGGATACCTGTGTGGTCGTTGCCGCTGACAGAACGCCGAAAGATGGTGGCGCCTCACGGAAGCCCTCATCCATGGGGTCGTCAGGTGGCGGTGAGGGCGGAAGGAGAAGTGGCCGCAGGGAGCCCTCTTGCTTGAGTTCGTCCTGGATACGTCGGAGCATGTTGTTGATGAGGACACGGCGCTCCAGGCTGGGTTCTCCAAGCGGCCGCTGGCTGTACAGCTTCATCAGAGAGATGTTGAAGATGGTTTGCCGCTGCAAGGTGTAAGACACCTTAGAAAGACCCTCTGGAGTGACGCCTAGCCCCCCTCCCGCCACCGGCGCCTCCAGCGTTTTGCCTTCCAGCCCCTCTTCATCCTCGTCCAGCTTCCGCTTCGCACCTTTACCGAACATATATCTGAAAAACAAATAACCAGAGACAGAGGAGAGATTATTTAATGCACATATAGGACGTCAATCTGGTAGCAACTAGTCTGATAGTATAATATAATACTAAAGTTTTACTTTTCTATTATGTTATATAAGTTTTTTAAACATTAGGATATAGCTTTCTTCTCACTGACATCACACAAAGCCAAGAGTAGAAAAAAGTGTCTGAAACGAGTGTTTAGAGCAGTCTGAAGCCTGGGCTTTTGGCTCATAAACTGTACATTTTGGATCTGTACATAAACTGACTTCATTATCTGGAACTTTGCCCACATTAATATTATCATCTGCCACTGTGACAGTATATACGTGACAGAAAATAAGGAAAAGCATAACAGGTCCACTTTAAAAGCAACCATGGTTTGGCCTACTCAACAATCACTGATTACACTGATCTGCCACAGTGGGAGCACACTTGGACAATTCACATTCATGCTATTGGAGTTTTGTGAAAAAAAAGACAAAAAGATATTAATAAACTAACATTCCTTAATATCTACCTATGTTTTAATATTACTAACCATTTTCTCTCCCTAGCGGACTTTTTGTGACTTTCCATAACAAATTCAGAACTATTCCTTGACCAAAGTCTGTTCTGTAAATGGAGTGTCTTTAAATGACTGAAACCTCACATTCTGATTTGTTCCCTTCTCACATTACACCTCAAAAGAACTCTGATATTTTAAAAAATAAAATTCCCACCTTGCCATTGGGGGATATTTCTATGTTGAATCAAATCCAGCAGCCCAACTGGATTTCAGTATAAAATGATCATTGTCAAACCAAATCTCATCTCACTAAAACACTGACATATTCACCAGTTTTCAGACTGAAGCGCAGCAGCTTAACTGGCATGATTCAAGAAGCTGCTTAAACGCAACGAGCTTACTGTGACAAGGGATTAAAAAAAAAAAACAAAAAAACATATATTGAAACCATAAGCAGCTGCAGTGGGAGCCTCACCACTGCACACTGAAGCCCAGCACACACACACGCACACACATAAGAAGTTATGTAATAGCAGCGCTCCCTGCTGTACCACAGGATCAGAGGCCAGATTTAAAGCCCACCCCCTCCACTCTCCCTCCTCGTGCCATATTAGAATAGCGCATTGAGTTACTAAGTGGGGAGTGGAGGGGGGGCCGTGGGAGAGAAACGAGTAAGAGAGAGTGTCATAAGAGAATCCCTGAATAAACATATTAACTTTAAGATATATAAATCTACTAAAATGTTTTAATATTTGTTCTGTAGAGAAAGCAAGATAAGCAGAAAAGAAAGAAAGAAAGAAAGAAAGAAAGAAAGGCATTGCTGCAGTGTGTTTGACTTTAATCCAGGCTGACAGGCTCATGCAGCCAGTCGCTGTCTACACACAAACACACACACACACACAGGAAGCATGAGCTGCAGGCCCAGTCACCACGACTGGTTGGTTGCCATGACAAACAGAGTCAGCTGGGAATTCACCCAAAGAGATGACAAAGAACGGGAT
>VUQS01024340.1:8940-21242 GCA_015108495.1 Heterochromis multidens | reverse complement strand
GTACCGTGTTGGACCCTTTTTTCCTTCAGAGCTGCCTCAGTTCTTCATAGCATTGATTCAACAAGGTGCTGGAAACATTCCTCAGAGATTTTGGTCCATGTTGACATGACAGCATCACACAGTTGCTGCAGATTTGTCAGCTGCACATCCATGATGAGAATCTCCTGTTCCACCATATCCCAAAGGTGCTCTGTTGGACTGAGATCTGGTGACTATGGAGGTGATTTGAGTACAGAGAACTCAATGTCATGTTCAAGAAACCAGTTTGAGATGATTTGAGCTTTGTGACATTGTGCGTTATCCTCTTGGAAGCAGCCATCAGAAGATGGTACACTGTGGTCATAAAGGGATGGACATGGTCAGCAACAATAGTCAGGTAGGCTGTGGTGTTTAAATGATGCTCAATTGGTAATAAGGGGCCCAAAGAGTGACAGGAAAATATCCCCCACACCATTACACCACCAACAACCAAAACCGTTGGTACAAGGCAGGATGGATCCATGCTTTCATGTTGTTTACACCAAATTCTGACCCTACCATCTGAATGTTGAAGTAAAAAATGAGACTCATCACACCAGGCAGCATTTTTCCAGTCTTCTATTGTCCAATTTTGGTGAGCCTGTGTGAATTGTAGCCTCAGTTTCCTGTTTTTAGCTGACAGGAGTGCCACCTGATGTGGTCGTCTGCTGCTGTAGCCCATCTGCTTCAAGGCTGCTAATAAAGCGCCATGAGTGTAAATAACATAATATATAAAGAGCAACTTCTCTAACTAATTCATGTCACTTTATGTGGAAAACAACTAATAATTACAACTTAACACCATAAAAAAGATTAAATGTTACCAAATTTAAATGAAAGATATGAATCAGAACCACTTATTGAAAGGACTTATTTATCAATTAAATATTTACTTTTGTCTCCAATGTTTATGTATAGATAAGAGAATGACAGCTGGCAATGACGACAGCAGTTGTTCTAACTCGAGGGGGCATTCATGTGAATTTTAACATAACCTGTGCTAATTATTAGTTAGGTAAATAGCTAGGTAGTAATTAAAATGAAAACAAAGCGACAAAGCAAAATAATGACTACAAATATTAAGTTTAACATTTCTACAATAGTGAGGTATTAATAGTACATTAATTTGATGAATATCTGACTTAAATTTTAACAAATAACAAATGACGCTAGCTACATAAGATAATATAGAAAAAAGTGATGGCTAGCTGAGTAAATTCTATAACAAATTGTGTATATAAATTAATATAGAGAAATTTTAAAAACACTCATTTAAACTTGATACTTAAAAAATAAGAATAAAAACAAAACAAAACAAAAACTTAAAAAAGTGGATTCAAATTACACATGGAAGATTTTTGATGCTCATTTTTTTAGTTTTAGTGCACTCAATATCTTTATATTTAAGTTTTTAAAGAAAAGGGAGGGATTCAAGACAGACTTTTTAAAAGAAACCGTATTCAGTTTGATAAAATAAGCTCCAAACAGTAAGACTAGAGGTGCTACTTTGCATTGAAAGGGTTATTTTCTGCTGGAGATAGTTTATTTTCTGTGTAACATCACATGGCAAACACAAACAGAAACTGGGATTTTCTTGTTATGAAATGCTCTCATGATAAAGAACTGTAGTGGAAACTGTACGGAAATTCAGAACCCTATGAGACCTATTTTTGTGTGTAGCACTAAAATCAGCCTGTGTTCTAAAATAGACACAAATTTCTCAATCTAAAAAGAGAACAAGAGACATGCAGCCATGTGATATTTTGTCTGCAGCATCCTGCCAATAACATGACTCGCTGTGGTCCTCAGTCTGACTCAGACTTGACTCAGGTGGTCCCGATCACAGCGCTGCAGGAGGTCTGACTGGGGTCGTCTGGGGGGTTTTGGAACAGCGTCAGCGCCGGGCTCATCTTTAACCCGTGACCTACTCTTCTGTCTGCTCAGTTACACTTCACAGTTTAGTCATTTAGCTCGGCGGTCTCCAGCAGTTTGCCTTGCAGGGCCAAGAGTCTGCAGGTTTCTGTTGTAAGAAAACACTGCAGCAGCAGCAGCAGCAGCCAGTTTCACTACCTCATACTACTCAGAGAGGTTCAAACAGTCAAAACAAAACATGATGCTGTAGTTGTGGCTTTGGCTTGGCATAGATAATGTGTGCAATTACTTCTTATATGTTTAAGTACCATTAAACCACCTTATGAGTGTGCAAGTTAAGAGGATATAAATGTCTGATAAGGATACTGTATTCCTCTATTTGCTCAACAACCTTTTCTTTTTTTTAGACTTCTCCTTAAAATCCAAAGACCTTTAGAGCCCTGATCAGGGCCCTTATCAGGGCTCTAAAAATCCTTCAAATTGCGCTAAATTTTGGCAAAAGAGACATTTGATGAGTAGATCTTGCTTTCTACTTTAAAGGGTCTTGGGCTAAAAATATGCAACTTTTGGCATATTGTAAAGAAGGCACTGAAACAGCATTTCAATTCATGACTCCTTCGAAGAATTCCCAAATAATATATTTCTTCTTCTCGCTCTTCAAAGTTTGCTAATTTCTTTCAGATTTCTTTTACATACCTCTAAAAACTATGTAAATACTGGAAAAAAGGGACATTTGATGAGGAGTTACAAGCCAATCTCGCTTTATTTTAAGAGGTCACAGGCTAAAAAAATAGGACCTGGTGACTTGCAAAGGTAAACTGTAAAAATTATATATTTTCCTCAGGTTTAAGTGGATTAAAGTCTGCATTTCTAAAGTCTAAAGCTTACTGTGCTCATCAGTAGTGTGTTTATTTGGGCATATAAGTACTGTTGCTGCATAAATTCTATATTTAAATGCCTGACTAGAAATGGACATGAAAGCTTAAATTAAAAGTAAACAATAAAAGTAAAGGGGAATCATCTTTTCTTCATTTTGATTTTCAAAACAATAGTGAGTCTTTGTCCCACGACCCTGAATGGATGCATGGATGGATGGATGGATGGTCACTCTTTCATCACCTTTGGGGAACTTTGCTTGATGTGTCTGTCACAAAAGTGCACTGCTGATTGTTTCTAACAGAAAAAATCAAGAGTGACTGATAGAACAAAGTTTAGGGGTTATGTTCAAGCATGATCAAGCATACTCCAGTTTAACACTGTGGCTGGAAATCATTTTCATAGAAAATATGTTTAATAAGTCAGATTTCTTTCTCTGCACTGAGTGGGACTGCATACAGATTTGTTGCACTTTTTGTATAATGACAATAAAGATTCTGATTCTGACTTTCTGATGTGGCCCATGATGCATAATGAGTTTGACATCCCTGCTCTAAGGAGTCTGGGACAACACTGGGCGGCCACAAGATTTCAAATATCTGAAACTAGATTATTAGAAAAAGAAAAAAAACATTTTAAAGCAATAACAGTAAAGGTGACTCATCATTTCATCACTTTCTTTTTTTTGATTTTCAAAACAATAGTCAGTCTTTGATCACATCATATGAAGCGTATCTGACGAATTGCACTACTGATGGTTTTCAACCACTAAAAAGAAGAAAATCAAAGGACTGAAATGAAAAAGTTTGGGGGTAACTCAGATCTTTTTTAGCACCTCTTCATGGGGGTTCAAAACCACCTTCGAGTGTCTGGTAAACTTCCTTTAACCCAGTGAAGTCTAAGTCATCATAATGATGAGAAGCAACCCTAACCCGAACCCAAACTCTGTGTTTCAAAATCCAGAAACCATATATTCTGACAGCACAGGGTTAAAGGTACTAAATGTATTTCCAACCTTCAAGTTTCAGGACCGGATATTTGTCCCTGGTCCCCTAAACAGTCTGGGAGAACACTGGCTGCACACATTTCAGATTTTAAATCTTGGAAACTAAAATATCAGAGTAGAAAAATGGGTAAAAGAAACCTAAAATAAACCAATAACAGCAAAGGTGACTCATCCTCTTGACACTTTCTTCATTGTGATTTTCAAAACAGTATTCAGCCTTTGATGACATCATATGATGTGTGTCTCACAAATCAAACTGCTGATGGTTTCCAACCACAAAACTCAAGAAAATCAGGGGATTGGAACAACAAAGACTGGGGGTTAATGTACTCACACTTAACCCTGTGAGGTCTGAGTCATCATTGGTCTTACCTAACCCTAACCTATCAGAATATGTTATTTATTTATTTATTGTTCTTTTAAAATTGCTCTCTAAAGTCTTGTCAATCAGGGGACACCTAAAGTAATCACTCTAACTGACACGCATCAAAAACTATTCATATTTCTTTCAAAAAAAAAAAAGTCTTTTGCTTTTCTCCAGAGCTCAGGGTTAGGGTTCGGGGCTGGGATTCAGGTCGTCAGTGATCATGTCTTAGACCTCAGAGGGTTAAGACCACACTTTGGTATCATTTCCAAGCTCGGGTTTATTTAAGTCAGATCTTCTTAGCATTCTGTGAGGCTCAAAACTACATTCAGCTGTCTGGGAAACCTCCTTTAAACCTCTGGGATCATCATAATAATGAGAAGCAACAACAATCCTAACCCCTAACTCTGGGTTTTAGAGAAAAATAAAATAAACTTTTGGGTTCCCTGATTGGCAACGATCTGGGAGAACAATTTCAAAATCCAAAATTTATACTGCAAATATTCTGATAGCACAGGGCTAGGATTACTAAAGGCTCATAGCTCATAGCCCTTGAATTTCCGGACCAGGCATTTGTGATCCCTCGAAGGAGTTTCGGAGGACACCGGGCGCCGTCGTCACCTTGACTCAACAGTTCCTCCTCAGGGTGTCTGTCTCGCCTCTCTGTCACGGCACAGCAAGGCGAGGGAGCTAAAAATAGCTTCAGGTTGTATCTGGGCAGCAGCTGGCCAGGAGCGACCGATCAGCAAAATGTCTGAATGCTCTTTAATATTGATGGTAATTGGTACAATTAAGAAAATGGGCACTACATGAGGCTCTGCAGAATGTACATTAACATTAGTTTTTGTGCTTCAGCTCAAAGGGAACAAAGCAGGAGAAAAGGAGCAGGTTAGGAGAAAGAAACTAGATGCTAAGATGGTGAGGTGGTGGAAAATGGCCTCTTTTGGGGCTGTGAAGGTTTAATTTTGCTTCTGAAAATTAGGAGGAAACAGTTAGTTTAAAGCAAATTATGTTTAATGTTGCTTTTGAGGACAAAAATTAAAAACTGGCAGCATTATTTGCATTTTTACCCCCCAAAAAAGACAAGAAAAGTCACAGAATAAGTAGCAAGATGCAGTAATGACTAACATGTACGACTGTCTTTGTTGGAGTAATTGGAAACGTCTGCAGGTCAGTGCTGCAGTAATTCCCTGCAATTTTCAGACACATGTCAGTGAACAAAAAGTCAGCCTCTTCTCGACCTTCCGCATCATTTAAATTAAAATGTGTGGCATTGTTCTGCAGCTCGTGGTCATGACACCTCAGAAGAAAAACAACACCATTATACTGTTCATTATTAAGGACCACGCAAGACAAAACAACAACAACAGCATCAACAGCACAAGGGCTGATGAAATTTCTCCACGGATATCAGACAGGCTGAGTGTGCCAAGATGGGTTTTGATTTTATTATTTCTTTTCTTTCTTTCTTTCTTTTTTTTTACGACAGCACATAGTCTAGTTTTTGAGGAAGCCTATTACTGTCCTCCCACACACACCCATCAGTAGCAGGCGCACCACGACCTCAATAACCCTCCACACATATAGAGGCTGGCTGAGTCCATTTAAGACTCTGTAAATCCACCAGCAGCTCCCAGAGCGCTAGTGCCATCAAGTGGCTGCTTTAGCACACAGCAATGACAAACGCTGAGCATCAGTGCAGAAATACTTCAGCCCAAGTTCTGCACACTTACACAGATGAAGTATGAAAGATAAAAGTACTTAAATAAATCACAACACCCCTCATTACTGGTGTATATTTTAAAAAATAGTCATATAGACTGCACTGGAATGGTGTGGACTTTTACTTTTGGAGTACTTTTACTTGAGGATATTTCTGAATATATGACTTTCTACTTTTACTCAAGTAAAACCTGCTCCTCTCTACTGTTTTTTAGTATCAGGGACAGATTTAGGCTGCTGCATTAGATTAAATTTTGTTTAAAAAATTGCATTCATTTTACCAGGAAACCCTATTGAGGCTTCCTCTGTAGAGGACCCTCTCATGTGGGTGATGTGGTCCTCCTGGCTTCATCGAATGGTAGATAACCTCTAACTCACACTGGGGCGCTTGAGGTCATGGTTCTCAGCTGGAAAAGTGTGGAGTGTCCACTCCAGGTTGGGAATTAGTTGCTGCCACAAGTGGAGGAATTCATTAGTATCTCAGGGTCTTGTTGATGAGAGTGAAGCTGCTGATTAACTGGTGGATCTATAGTGTTGTGCAAAAGTCTTGAGCCACCCCTCATTTCTTTATATTTTAGTGCTCTTGAGCAATAGTTCTCCAGGCTTTCTGGAGGTCTTTCAAAGTGTTTCTTTGGACATTGGCTGCTTTTTCACTCATTTTCAGTCCAGTCCTTGTACCTGACCATTTTCAGTGGAATGTTTTTTTTTGTTTGTTAAGCCACTTAACACTGACCTATGAATCATTCAAGCATAAAAAAAGGCTCCTAAGTCAAGGGATGAACCAGTGTTGTGTCTACACATAACAGACAACTTAGCAAAAAATAAATTTTAAATTGTATCTTTATGCACTTTGTTACTAGCAGTCTGTCACAAAAACACATCATTTGTTCTCATTTCTTTAGTTGAATCTATGAAAAATACCTAAGATAACACAGTTTGACATAAAATAGTATTTTTGCACCAACAAGATGATTCCCAAAGAGATATTAGCTGAAAACTTTGCATATCTCAGCATGGTGTGCAGTGTGTCCTTAGAAATTTTTTAGGAAACTGGAGAAAAGAAGTGTCAGGCCTAAAAAGCTATCTACAGCAGGTGAAAAGTATCTATAAGTCATGTCCTTAAGAAACAGGAAGAAATCCAGCAAAGACCTGACACAGGACCCTTCAAGAAGCCTGGAGAAGTATTCCTGAAGACTACTTAAAGAAATAACAAGAAAGCTGCCTAAGAGAGTTCAGACTATGTTGAAGAATAAAGGTGGTCATACCAAATATTGACTTTCAAGCTTGTTAGAATTGTACAAACACTGTTTTTGCCTTATATACTGTATTAACATGCATGTTTGCATGTGTTTCAATAAATCACTGCACCTATTTCCCATTTTCATAGAAAAAATATAAAGAAATAAGGGGTGGCTTGAGTCTTTTACACATACTGTATGTTCCTACCCTCACCTCGGGCTACGAGTTTTGGGTAGTGACAGGAAAAGTAAGGTCATAGATACATGACATTATAACATTAAAATTAACAGTTTAGAGGAGCATAGCTGGTAACTACTGGTGATGAGACAGAGAAGAGTAAGGAGGTAAATTGGAAGTTTTGCCAGTTTTGCTTTATAGATAAAAATATACCAGTGCAGGCTCTAGTGAGTGATCAGTGATAACTGATCACCAAAGCATAAAGCATTTAAATATTAAGACAGAGATGCATGACAGACAAGTAAGGAGGTGGCATGCATACACAGTATATCTCCATAAGCAGTCACAAGTAGAAAAGCAGCTTCCACAAGTTCTTTCTTAGAATAAAAAATAAAGTAAGCTATATTAAGTAAGCCAATCTTCACCTTGACCTTCCTACATTAAAGAAAAGTTGGTCATCCATCCATACACCTCAATATTTATATAAGCGCATGAGTTTAAAAATGCTGTATCATCAAGCTCCTGTGGTTGAGCTTTTAAGAAAACAAATTTTTAGTCTGCATTTAAAGCCAGTTTTGTAATGAGTGAAATGCAGTCTGAGATTCTTGCACTGCCTGTGCTGTAGAGGAAGCATGCATATAAATGACAGTATCATCAGCGTAGAGGCAGATTTTGCTACTAAAATAGATGCCCTTACAGTGAATGCAATATGAAAATGCAGTTAATACTCACTAAAAAATGTAATGTCTTCACTAAATGTATCACTCTCCAGTTTACATGTAAATATAGCCATGTCTTCAGAGAAATGTGGGGCTTATTTTCATGAAAGGCTGGTCATTAAGTGCAGTTCTAACATTAAAAATACCCAAGAATATTATAAATAATTAAGCACCAAATGCACCTCTAAAGAAAATGCTAATACATGCTGGGCAAATGTAAGGCTGTGTTTGTAATATAAGACAGCACTTATTAAGATCAATAAAATTAAGACTGCATGATTACCGTATTAAAAGGGCTGATATTAGCCTCTCCAATAAAAAACAGACCAAAAACAAACTAACATCAATATGAATGCTTTTCAATCTTTTTTTCAAAACGTCTTTTAATTGTCCATACATCATTACAGTAAACAGAATATCTTCATTTTTAAGGCTTCCCTACACAGACAGCACAAAAACACTCAATACTGAGAAATATTTGGCATGAAAATCAAAGGCAGGAAGCAGAGCATGTGTCAGCTATTGGCAGTGGACAGTAGTATAGCACAGTAAAGGGGTCTTTGCTCGACATCTCCTCGTAAGAAGTTAGAATAATAATAATGATGATTAAGAGGTTTAAAGAGGCACTTCTTCATCACAGCTCCTTCAGTGTGTTCTGATAGGAATCAACAGTCAGCAGTTCTTCCTGTGAATTTTCAAAAATCTGATTTGTCAAGGAGTGACAAAGGCAGAGGATGTAACATCTTAATATGGACCTATTCTGCTTTTCCTACGTTTCTGCCATTCATCCCCATCCATCTTTTTCCCCTAATATATTTACTTTCTTTGCAATTTCATGAATCATTGTATGCAACTCTTATTTCCGTTTCCTGTTTTATGCAACAGTGGAAATGTAGGGGAAGAAAAACAAACACACGGTGACCAAAAAAAACCAACAAAACTTTGGTAAATTGTACACCATAATTTAGTGTTTGTTATTCATCTCTAAAGTCATGTTAGTCTGCTTTATTATGAGTCTATGTAGAAAAGGAGAAAGGAGAAGTCATTTCCAGCTGAGGATAGGAGAGAAAGGTGATACTTTTAATGTTTTAACAGACAGTAGTAACCTTTAAGAGAAACTGATATTTATACATTAAAGGGATGTCTTAGTTTAGAACTTCCCCAAGAAAAAAATTACACTGACTTTTAGATAAGCAGGCCATCAGTACAAAAGATAACCTGTGACTTATGTACATTAAAGAAATTGTTTCTGCTATCTGCATTTTTATTTATTTATTAATTACAGGCCAAATGTCGTCAGATTTTGGAGTATATTACTCTTTTTTTTTGCTCTGTCATTTTCTAACTTGTTTTAAAGCTTCTTTGTGTGATGAGGTAAATATTCAGCATTTATCATTCTATATATGGTAGTGCTCATTGTTAGCAGTGTTTCTGATGTTACGAATGAACCAAACTGGTAATCCTAAAACTTCTGCTGCTGCTTCACTTTAAAAGCATTCAGCTAGATAAAACAGAGGCTTTTATTGTGAATTTAGCTGCACACATTTGCAGCGTGGCCATGAAACCATCTATGGCACATACAGATTGGGAACCCTTGTATTACAGTACAATAAAAATCCCAACCACAAGTTAAAACCTCAGAAAAACCCTTGTTTACCAATGAATTCATTTGTGCTGTCGTCTCGTTAAAGCTGCACAGTACATCATCCCTTCTTTTAAATACAGTACAACAGTTTTCTTCCCTTTAAGTAAATTAAGTTAAATAACTTATCAAGAGGCACATTTACAACTGAAAGAATTTCCTTCACACTCCAACAGAAGGTGTTATAGTGCACAGAGATCAGAGGTGCGTTAGATTTGCTCTCAAATGTTAAACCAAAATGCACACTGCAAAAACCATCCATTAATCAAGTCTAGAAACCACTCCACCTCCAGAATTAAACCATTTCCAACTTGTTTCCAGTATTCAAGGATAATTCTTCATTTCATGATCATATAGACACCAGTTTTTTTTAGAATAATCTGCACACACACTGTTTATAAACTGCAGAGGAATCACTTCACCACAAAATAAGATTTTAACACTGAACTGGAGACAAACTGACTTGTTTAGCTGGGTCACTTTGCAGTAATAAAACATACTGAGGTTAAAGCTCACTGAGTGTGCATTAAATAGTTTTTAAATGTACACTCAGTGTGTGTTTTCTTCTGTGAAGACTGGGCTGTCTTTGGGCCCTCCATCTGACGCAGGGTGCGTTTGGTCTTTGTCAGAGCCTGTGTGTGCGGGGTGGGTGTTGTCTGCTTGTGTGGGAGTTTCCGTGGTGGATGCTGGCGGATGTGCGCCGTCATCGTTCGAGTTTCTGTGCGATGCCACCGCCGCCGCCCGCTCATTAAGTACCTAGCAACAGGAGAAACAAAACAGTGAGGGTGGCTGGAAGGACACCAGTTAAACATCTGGCACAATCACTGAAGAACAGTTGAGGTTACTTCTACTGGATTATGCCTAACTGCTTCCAACAAAAGGCTAGCTGGAAAAACCTGCCTGAGCCACTACTAGCCAACAAAGACATGAATACAATGGTGCTAATGCTAACACTAGCTGGTTACATAACAAATTAACCATGACAAGTCTTTTAGAAACGGGTAACCTTCCCTGAACTTCCTCTGCTGCTCTACTCTGACTACTTCTTGGCTGTCTTCAGACCTCAGCTCTCTCGCCCTGGCTCCATCGAAGATGCTCTAATCCCTCAAATTGTTTCGAAGGAAAATAAAGAGCCTGTAAGGTTCAGACCGGACAGCAGCACCGCTTCAATCTGAACGTGTTTATCGATGGTTGAATAAAAAAAGCTTTCCTGTATTGTTAGCGAGGCTGCACAACTACAACAGACATCTTTGTGCTTAAATTTCAAGAATTTGAACCCAAATTTAAACCTTCAGTTGGTGGATTGATGTCCAAACTATTATACAGAACATGTGAACACCAATGTTGTTTCTCCATTTCACAGCCATAAGCTACACTCAGCGTGTCAAAATATGACTACATTAGAAAATTATTCTGACCCAGAAGGAATCACGGCTAGAAGACGAGACCTGGTACCAAAATGGAGGTAAAAATGAGACCCTTTAGATGCTATAACTAGTTTTGAGCATCCTCCTATCTACACATGATGATATGACCCTTGAAAATTTACCCAAAATACACTTTTTGATATTTTCTCCACTGAATCATCAGAAAACAGATCAAACCTCCAGGGTACCAAGTGCTTGTTTCTGCTAAATTTCTGCAGTTTAGCTATTGCTGATGCTTTCCCATGATAGCAGATGTTGGCTTTAGGTTGTGACAATTTGAATGGGTGTAAAATTTATTTGGTTGCAGTTTTTAAAACGGGGCTTAAATGTGTTTTTCAGCCTTGAAAATCTCATTTACGTATGAATTTATTGCAGATAATGGAAAAATAATGAGAATTAAAAAGCCGCCTGTACTTTGAGGGCCTGTAACTCACAAAATATTCATAGCATGAAGGTAAAATTTTGCATTGCTTCATTAAATAAACTGAAGTTGTACAAAAACGACCAAAATGGATTCTAATTGTGAGCTGGTGTTCACTGATGCAGTGTTTTAGAGTTTCATAATTAAACAAAAATATGATTATACAGGTGCAGGTATAGCTCACTGGTTGAGCAGGCGATCAAATGCCCTATGGCTGAAATGCAGCGGTCCTGGTTCAAGTCTGACCTGCGGCCCTTTGCTGCACGTCTTCCCCTGCTCTCTCTCCCCACTTTCCTGTCTAATCTTCACTATCCAATAAAGGCAAAAATGCCCAAAAAAATAATCTTAAAGAAAAAATTATACTCCGTATAATTAAAAAATATATCTTTGCACATCTGTTTTATTTAACAGGTGCATAGGTGAGGGACAAACAGATCCAGTATTGCAAACACACTCCCACTCCCACACTGTTTAACTTGCAAAAAGCCATTTATTTGTAACGTTTAAATGCTAGACCTTCATCTGGCAAAGAGAAGCCATCCTAAATAGGAAGCCGCTGCAATCACACAGCCATTCAATACTGCACACAGGCTTAATGTAAGTGTAATTATGAATAAAATCAGAAATTCAAAACATTTTTAGCAAGTTTCCCAGGGATGGGTTAAGCAAATTCAATGAAAAGCTCCAGTAAAAAAAAAAAAAAAATTTTTTTTTTTTTTCAAAGTTGTTTTTTTTTTTTTTTTTTTTTTTCCAGCTTTACAGATAATTTATCTCCATTTGTAAAAATATTTTAAAACTGTTAAAATTTAATTTAGTGAC
>VUQS01024333.1:4811-31821 GCA_015108495.1 Heterochromis multidens | reverse complement strand
CAGTTTGAATTCGGGAGACAGACACCCTCTCTATTTTTAAGATTAGGCTCAAAACTTTCCTTTTTGATAAAGCTTATAGTTAGGGCTGGATCAGGTAACTCTGAATCCTCCCTTAGTTAAGCTGCAATAGGCCTAGGCTGCTGGGGGCTTCCCATGATGCACTGAGTGTTTCTCCTTCTCTCACCTCTTTTCATTCAGCTTGTGTTTTTACACCACTCTGTATTCAATCATGAGTTATTATTAATCTCTGGCTCTCTTCTACAGTATGTTTGTGTCCTGTCTTCCTCCCCTCACCCCCAACCGGTCACGGCAGATGGCTGCCCCTCCCTGAGCCTGGTTTTGCCGGAGGTTTCTTCCTGTTAAAAGGGAGTTTTTCCTTCCCACTGTCGCCAAGTGCTTGCTCATAGGGGATTGTCTGATTGTTGGGGTTTTCTATATTATTGTAGGGTCTTTACCTTACAATATAAAGCGCCTTGAGGCGACTGTTGTTGTGATTTGGCGCTATATAAATAAAATTGAATTGAAATTGAATTGAATCACCAATAGAAAGCAACAATTTTTAATCAACTGAGAGCTGCATGGGGTGAGTGGCAATGAGAGGTGACTGAAGGATTTCGTTGAGGAACGACACCCCTCGCTGAGACAGCAGTCAGGAGTTCTAACACTTCAGCAGATCTGCCCACAGACACGTCCGGTTTCACAGTGCGGTGACTAAGCTGCGAGGGTGAGCCATGATTTGCAAGTTTGCTTTGATACTTCAGTCACTAACAAGAGCAATACGCAACACGAAGGCGACCTCGTCGATCTAGACAATGGAGACGCCGGCGTCACACAGCTGCAGTATGAATTTGTAAATTTGCTCTCAGAAGAATGAGGCCCATAGAGTCGGTTTGTTCCTTTGACCTCCAGGTGAAACACACGAGGAATGACTGCATTAGCTGTTGTTGATGGCTGCCTGCAAGCTGATTGCTTGCTGACACTGCAGACTGGTACAACAAGATACTACAACAACAAAGACACTCTCGGTCAGTGTGAAACGCTGATGTTTCTCCCTGGGGTTAGAGAACATCAACAAGCCTCTCAGAGGGCTCGCTGTCACTACCACTGCAGGCTGATGTCTCTAGGAGCAGGTTCACCTTTACTCCTAATCACAGCTAATGGAGATTAATCTGTGTAGGTGACATTGGTGCACAGGCAGGTTAAAAGGTCCTGCAACACTCAGCTTTTAGCATTTTGTTATTATATTTGCTATAATTGAGGTTAAGACCCCTTCTCTTATGTTTTTTCATATTAGGCTGATTTAAGTAAAGGAAAATTAATTGGCAATAACGTTATTAATCATTTCATATTTGAAGGTATTTTGCTTTCAATATGAGAAAATATGCAGTTTGGGTTTATTTTTAACCATAAAAAATAATATTTGGGTGGAACTGGAAAATAATCATTGTAGTGCTGATAAAGTTATCTCCTTATTCACAGTCCTAACTGGTTTGTAACAACATATTCTTCACCTGTAATAAATCTACTAAATGGTGATTTAAGGGTTAAAAATAATATGTAATGTTGTAATGTAATGTAATGTTCTGTGCTAACTAATTTTAATTTTTTAAAAATGCATTGTTATTATTATTAGCCTCTACCACAGATTATAATAAAGGACAGCAGTCCTAAATTTACACACCAAACTTTAAAGCAGATGGGCTACAGCAGCAGAAGAGGATACCAGGAGCCACTCCTTTCAGCTGAGAACAGGAAACGGATGCTACAGTTACAACAAAAGATTGGAAAAGTATTGCCTGGTCTGATGAGTCTTGATTTCTGCTGCGACATTTAGATGATAGGGTCAACAACTTGAAAGCATGGATCCATCCTGCTATGTGTCAACAGTTCAGGCTGCTGGTGGTGTAATGATGTGGGGGATATTTTCCTAGCACATTCTGGGCCCCTTAGTACCAACTGAGCATTGTTTAAGTGTCACAGCATACCTGAGTACTGTTGCTGACTATGTCAATCTCTTTATGACCACAGTGTACCCATCTTCTGATGGCTGCTTCTGTCATGTCACAATGCTCAAATCATCTCAAACTGGTTTCTTGAACATCACAACAAGTTCACTGTATTCAAATGACCTCCACAGTCACCAGATCTCAATTCAATAGAGCACCTTTGGGATGTGGTGGAATGGGAGATTTGCATCATGGAGATGCAGCCAACAAATCTGCAACTGTGTGATGCTGTCATGTCAATATGGACAAAAATCTCTGAGGAATGTTTCCAGCACCTTGCAACCTTGTTGCACCCTGAATCTGTTCCACATATTATTATTATTATTATTATTATATATTTCTGTGAAAATTGCATTTTCAACCCCAGGGTGGCTGTGGCTCAGGAGGTAGAGCAGGTCATCTGTTAATCGGAAGGTTGGTGATCTCTGGCTGCTCCAGTCTGCATGCCAAAGTATCCTTGAGCAAGATGCTGAACCCTGAGTTGCTCCCGATGCGTTCATTGGAGTGTGAATGCGTGTGAATGTTAGATAAAAAGCTTTTAGGTATAGAAAAAAGTGCTTGGGTGAATGACGCTTGTAGTATAAAATGCTCAAGCAGAGTAGAAAAGCGCTATATAAGAACCAGCCCGTTTACTCTAGAGTGGGACATATGAAATGTGTTTAAAAAAAACATTTAAAAACTAGTCCATAAGACTTTTCATATTTGTGTCTATAAAAATGTGACCTAACAATTCAAGGATTCCCCACCAACACAACAAGAAATGTAAAATGAGAAGCCAGCAGAGGAGTTTAGATGGTTGTAGGCAAGTGAAGGTTAGGGCACTGAGTTAGTCATCCCTCCTACTGAGGACCTGGAACGTCAGTAATGAAATTTTTTATTCCTCTCTTGTACTTTTAAAAGGATCTAAGTATTACTGCTATACTGTAGTTGGACCATTGTCAGATGTGGGTGTCCTGTTTCATCACAGCATTTTTTTTTCTCTTTTCAGCGCAACGTATCCTAATGCATGTTGTTTCTGAGTGGGGTACAATAATTTATACAGTGAAATATCCTGCTCACCACCATTTTATTTCCATTTACAAAAAAATGATGACATAAACCTGAACTCACGTCAGATAGACAAATTTATTAACATATAGTAAAATGTATTGAGCTTAAATAAGTCCCTAGAAGACATTTGCAGATAGCTAAAGGAGGAGTGTTAGAACACAAATGTTCCTTGCCTTGTATTGTACCTTGTCTCATAATGTATTTCCATTGTGTATTCTATATCTGTCTCAAGAAGAGATGCATCAACACATGAGCAGGATATCACTGTCAGTAGATATTGGCCTTGTTGATTGCTTGTGGCCTATCTTCAAATAAGATAAAATTGACCAGTGGCAGTGACCAATATGGCAATGGCTCAATGAATAGAACTGAATAAAACACTTATAATAAGGATTTATTTGTTTCCCAGCACAAAAAGGGTAATAAATAGCAAAAACAAAACAAACACACAAAGAAAAGACAAATATTGGGATTAGGATTAGCCCAGAATTTTGGAGCACCCAGCTTCCACAGTTATCCATCCTATAGTTCCCAAGACATTTCACTCCAAAACCACAAATACCAGCTAGCATCTTGCTTTACATCCGGTGGAGCGCTTCAGGAAACAGCATTTACCTTCAGGGCACTGGTGATGTTTTTTCCACAATTACTAACTTAAGTTTTTTTTTTTTTTACACAGGCACGCACACCTGCACACAAACACAAACAATCAACTCAACAACCAACACTAAATGTCACCTTGCTCTTTTGTTTTGTATCCTGGCCTGACTCTTAATTCATTGTCCTGACTTGTACGTATTGTTTTTATTGTTTCTCCTCAATATCCTTGCCAATGTCTCTTGTTTTGCAGTAAAAACAAAACAAAAAAAAAAGAAGCTTTTAGGTTCAGTAAGGTAGATCTGTTCTCTTACATTCTGTCTCTATTCCTCTTGGTGATTCAGGCTATTCCTGAAGCTCTATTTTCTCCCACACTTCTGATTTCCCACGCTGTCAAAATCACCTCATTCTCATTTTCAACGTCACTACTCTTGTCCAATGATCTGCCCACGTTCTCAGAGCCAATCAGCACCCAGTCCCTGTTCTTTAAATTAATTCTAAGTGGCAACTCTGCCTTTATCTATTTTGCATCCATCCTCTTCCCCATCCCTACCTCATCCAGGTTGTTCAGGACATCCACTATTGATTAAGGAGCTCTCCTTATTGAAATAGTTGAAAAAGTGTTACACTGATCGGCCACATGGACTATAAATGTGTATCTATCTACAGGACATTGACAAATGACAAAATCACGTGCAAATGCTGGCAAAGTTTCTTACTTTCACAGTGAATGTGGTCAGTCTAAAGACAGCTGTCAAATGCGCAAGACTGGTGGGTTTTTCATTGGTTTAAGTTAAGGTGGGAACTGACTTACCTCTGCAGTGGGTCAGACATGCTTTGATTAAATTTCCCCACCTCTAACAAAATCCAAACACCAGCATGTCAGCATTTAGCAGTCCACAAAGAAGTAACAGTAAAAAAAGGTATTACCAAAAAAAAAAACCAACTTTCAAGTATTTTCAAGCATTTACATGTATGTAAGGAAAATTAAGGTAGGGATAACTGCTATTCACGACAAACATCCATTATTCATATCAGTCTTTTAACCCAGTGCCCTATGAGGAATTGCAATTGTAATAAATAATGAGGCTTTTTGAAATTACAACCCAGTGATGTGTGTCAGCCTTGTGGGTCTCAGTGCTCTGAGAACCAAACAGTGTGAAGCTAAAGGCTCCTCAGGCAGGCCAGCGTCTGCGCCACAGCTTAAATGTGTTTGTTTAAACAGCCCTATTGAAGAGAGCAATGTTCAGCCAAGTTGCCCTCATCTATTCATCCCTATGGCTTTTTTTTTTACTGGCATCCCAGGCAGAGAGGAAGCATCATACTATCACATAAAGTGACATCCAAGCAAAGGCAGTAAAATGAAGACTCACATTGTTCACACTGGCTGATTTTCACTTAGATTTTTTTAAAAAATAACTCATATGTCTGCAGAGGCTTTACTGCTTTTAGAAGGTCCCGGCTTTCTGTCTCAGCTGAATTTGTCTTAAGTACTAATGACATATTCTTATCAAATCAGCTCTCTAGCTTTGTGATATGTCTGTGATTTTAACATCAAAGCAGTGCATTAGAATATCATTGTCACACATTTTACTAAGTCTACAACAAAGACATGGCAACTGAATTCAGGATTTAGAAATTGCAGCCAAAGCTAAATCTTCGTATTTGTTAACAGTTAATTGGTGAGTGTCAAAATTGCAAAAAACAGTGAACTTTTTTTAAACAAGACCAATTATTTTGTCATATAAACTGTTACAATGGTGGCCAAAGTTTCAAACAATGAGGCCAGTGTATGTTCAAGTAATGCTCATGAACCAAAAGTTCAGGCTTCAGACTGCTCTAAACACTCCACTTCTGACAGTTTTTTTTTACTCCTGGCCTTATATGATGCCATTGACAGTGGGTATATATTATCATTTCTGGCACCTGCTGTTTAAACCTTCTGATTACGATGGACAGCCAATCAGAAGAAGGCCGGCTTAAATTGTGGGGGAAAGGGAGCTAATACAGTGGTACTCAGTCCAAGCATAAAAATATGGAGATGAAAATGAGCAGAACAGGTCCACTTTAAAAACTTTAAGAACTTAAAAAATGGAAGAGAAAACCTCTTTCCTAGGCATAAATGAAGAAGTCTACTACATCATCTACTAGGCTTGTTTTTATGTAGCTAGTTTTGATGATGCAACTATTGTTAAAGTTTTAAAACAATCAAATATGGATACCGTGATCGATGTTTTTGTTCTTATTTTACATAAATAATAATAGCACTTTAATAAGAAATGCTAAAACTGGCTTGTTCTTAAAAATATACAAGATATGTAATAAGTAGGGCCAATAATGTACAAGATTGTACATTTTATTCTATTTGATGATGTTTCAGTGTTTTTAATATATTTTATCTAGCATTATTTTTTACTTATTTTGTTTCTTTTTTTTTTTACTTTATTATTATTTAGTTAAACATATTTGATGTACTAGGCTGTGCTAGGCTGTTTTATATGTTTGATGTTTAATCTTTTATTGTTAACCACTGCACATTATCTGTTTTGTTTTATTACATTTTGCTCTGTCTTGTTATTATCCGCTTGTCAGTCATCTGTGAAGCACCATTAACTGCACCAACCTGTGTGAAAGGTGTTATACAAATAAAGTTTGATTAATTGATTGATGGTCTGTTCTAAGTTTTGTTTATCTGAAGATTTTTTTTACAGCAAATCTCTTGCAAGGCCAAAGCCAGTTAAGTGTTCACAAATAAATAGTTTCCATTCTTATAAACACTTACTGATTTCTTACAGCATCTGGGCACTATAGTTAGTACTCAAATAGGAGCACATTAATTCAGCAGGATCATATTTTTTTACATTGTGTGACAAATATGCCTGTAAATAAACAATCTCTTGAATGGGTTTTGTTAAGAGGTCTCAGTACAGGATGCAAATCTGTCAAACTTCTGCCTTTACCGACTTCAGATGTTTTCTCGATGTTTGTTCCTTGTTTAACCCTGAACTTCACAATTGTTTCATATAAATTTAATCAGTTCAAAGAAGTGCTCAGAAAACCATCAGGGGCATTTGTGCTAACAGCACACACCACACGTCTGCAATGATCCATCTTCTTGACAAAAATAACTCTGGTGGCAGGTTAGATGCTGGATGTCATCTGTCCTGCTTCCATCGGTTGACTTGAGGATCTTGGGAGGTGAACTCTTCACTTCCCTTCAGTCTTTGCACGTCTCTGCTCATTAGGCCCAGAGGAAGGAAGGTCATTTGTTAGACAGGACTCAGTGTTTCAGCTCTCGACTCTCTCTTCTCAGCTGACCCGCTTGATATAAATATCCACGTCTGAACTCCCAAAATGAGAACGCTCTGTTTAAAGGCGACTAAAACGGAGCACTGATCGACCGAGGCCCAGCCACTGCACTGCTCCATATAGCATGTTCCACATTTACAGCAGCAAGGGGGGTAGTGAGAAAAGGGTTCAAGGAATTTAAAGTCAACAGGTAAAAAAAAAAAAAAAAATCTTCTAGGGAGATCAATCTAACATAGTTTAATACGGCGTTTAGTTAATTTGGTTTTATTTGTGGTGGAAAACAAACTTTAAAATTGAGTACAGCTTTAGATCAGAGGCTCTAAAGCTTAGTTTCAGAGAGATGCCAGTGATTTATGAAGAAAAGAGTTGAAAATGATTCAGTAGCAAGGGCTGCTACTCTTTTAAATTTAAGTAATCTAAAATATCTGCAGACAGATTTTTCTGAATATAAAACAAGCTGATTGTACTTTGCTACTATACCACTCATGTGAGGACAGAGGTCAGTGCATTTAATTGTGTTATAATACAAATTTTTAACCTCAACCACTGTGAAGGCATGATTAATGCCAAGGTTAAAGAAGCATTCATTTAGTTTGCAGACAAGAACAGCACATCCTAGGGTTTGATATCATTTCTGCATAATCTTGCTACACACACATTTGTATTAACATGCATAAAATTTACCAATGAAATTAATAAATCCATTACTGTATTTCAATGATGGAGCAACTTTCATGGCTAGCCTAATTTATTAAGAAATATAAGGATAATTTCAAAAGAAGGTCATTACTTCATAAGAGAGGCTGG
Source organism: Heterochromis multidens (assembly GCA_015108495.1). Classification (NCBI taxonomy): domain Eukaryota; kingdom Metazoa; phylum Chordata; class Actinopteri; order Cichliformes; family Cichlidae; genus Heterochromis; species Heterochromis multidens. The sequence continues at coordinate 24,052 of VUQS01024333.1, read as the reverse complement.
AGCTATTTTATAGAATATTTGATATCAAATCAAATGTATTTATCCTGCATGATTTTGAAATGACTGGAAGTGGTCAAAGTACTGTAAATTATGGGGTAGGCATCAGAAAGGTGTGTGAAAATCTAGTATATACACTTTATATGACAATAACTAAATAAAAATAAATAAAAAACACAGCACTTAGACTCTACAGTGAGGGGATCTGGTGGCTCCCTTATGTTGTGGGGGGATTTTGTTGGCATGGTTTAGATCAACTTGTTCCCTTAGCTCAATGTGTCTCAAACTTTTTCTGGCATGCCCCAGTTTCAAAGCCTAAAAAAGTTCCTGCCCCACACCCCACACTTTTTAACAATGAGTAACAATCAAAAAGGATCCAAGTTGAATTTTACCTTAAAAGTTAGCACATTTTTCACCTGGTTGTTCCTGGTAGTTAAGTAGTGGGAACTGCAAATCACCACAAAGTGTTTCTGAATGATCACCTTTATCCTAAAATTAAACATAGGAAGGGAGAGGTCTTTTCCCAGAATAACAATGCCTCCATCCTTACAGCAGGGGTTACTGAATGGTTTGATGAGTATAAAAATGTTGTCAATTGTATGCTATTGGCACCAGTCACCCAATATCTACCCAACTGATTGTCTGGAAGAGATTTCTGACCAACATATACTACTGTGCAAAAGTCTTGAGCCACCCCTCATTTATTTGTATTTTACTAGGAAAATGGGAAATAGGTGCAGTGATTTATTGAAATGTGCAAACATACATGGAAATACAATATATAAGACAAAAACAGAGTTTGTACAATTCTAACAAGCTTTAAAGTCACTATTTGGTATCACCACCTTTATTCTTTAACTCTCTTAGGCAGCTTTACAGTCTTCAGGAATAGTTCTTCAGGCTTCTTGAAGGACATTCAAAGCTCTTCTTTGGACGTTAGCTGACTTTTGTTCCTTTCTTTGTCAAGATGATCCCACACTGCTTTAATCATGTTGAGGACTGGGCTCTGGGGAGGCCATTCCATGACTGATAGTGTTCCACTGTGCATTTTTCTATCCATGTATGCTTTCACTGAATTGGCAGTGAAAATCTGACAGTCCTTTTCTGTGTTCATAACTCCATCAATTTTGACAAGATCCCCAACACCACTGGCTGAAATGCAGCCCCAAACCATGACAGAGCCTCCACCATGTTTTACAGATGGCTGTAGACACTCACTGTTGTACCTCTCTCCTGACCTCCTCCGTACATATTGATGATGATTTTAACCAAAAATTTCAAATTTGGATTCATCACTCCACGAGACTTGTTCTCATTTATTTTCAGTCCAGTTCTTGTGCAATTTGGATATCTCAACCTTTTCTCCCTGTTTCTCTTCCTTAAGAATGGCTTCTTGACAGCCACCCTTCCACTGAGACCATTTCTGATGAGGCTTCAATGAACAGTAGATGGATCACCTGAAGAGTCAGATGCATCTCCCAGGTCCTGTGTCAGGTCTTTGCTGGAGTTTTTCCTATTTCTTAAAGACATGACTTTCAGAAACTGTTCATCTGCTGTGGATAGTTCTTTAGGCTTGACACTTTTGTCCTCCACTTCAATTTTTTAAAGGACACACTGCACAACATGCCAAGATTTGCCAAGTTTTTAGCTGATAGCTCTTTGGGAGTCATCTTATTGGTACAAAAATATAATTTTATGCCTGTCAAACTGTGTTATCTTTGGCATTTTTTTTGTTTTAGCAACAGGCTGCTACTAAGTGCCCAAAGACACAATTTAAAATTGGTTCTTTGCTAGGTTGTCTGTCATGTGCAGACACAACACTGGTTCATCTCTTGAGAATGGTCAGGTACAAGGACTGGACTGAAAATGAGTGAAAAAGCAGCCAATGTCCAAAGAAAAACTTTGAAAGACCTTCAGAAAGCCTGGAGAACTATTGCTCAAGACCATTATTTGTACACCATAAACTCCAATCTCTGTTACAAGGAGATTGGAGTGGCCCATTACTTCATATACGGAGCAGTGATTCAGTAGAGAGCCTGGCACCAGACAGAAACCAGCCACAGTCTCATTAGCTGACTAATGTTATGCCATTTAAATAGAAATATCTTTGATTCATCTGCTGGTTATTTTCTCCACAAATTAATCATTTAATCTATGAAAACAACAAAAGATCAGAAAGAACAATTTTTCAAAGACCAAGTCGACATCTTAAGATGTTTGATTTTCTCGAACCAACATTCTAAAACACATAGAAAATATTCCGTTTATTATTGTGGAAGATTAACATTTAATTAACATTTAAAAAGGTAGAACCAGTTAATTTTTGATGTTTTTGATGAATAAACTCCTTAAATATTTTTTCATGACAGGACTTCCAAATATTCTGCAGCTGTATCCCTGGAGATGTTTTTTCCTAAGGAAAATAAAGTTAAGTAATCAGTGAGTTAATGAGGAAGAACTGATACCTTGGGCTTCATCTTCATATGCACGTCAGGTCAACAGAGTTTGACTGCAGCAACATCAAAAAGTTATTACCCTTTTCTTAATCTCATTTGCCTAATGTGAGCTCATTTCCTCCCTAGGACTGAGTACTATTGTCTGTACTTAGAGATAAAAGGGTGTGAAGTGGGTTGGAAAATTAAAGAAGTCAACACAGACCCTGCTTTCTTCCTGTTCATTTCAGTACTGTGTCACCTCTGAGCAGTAAAGCCATGCATCAACACTACAAGTCCAATCGTCTGTTTGTATCTGAAAGCACTGAGTGACTGCTGAGTCACTGTTGCAGTCTGCACTGCATTGAAATAGAGCTGCTAGAGTTCTGAAATATGCTGAAGTTCTAGTAGGTTTTCAATATTCTAGACAGCTATAACACAGACCTATGCAGAAATGAAAATTATGGGAGAAATACCGATAAGAATAATTAGCTTCACAAAGTAAGATTTGTCCTGTTCTTTGAATCTAGTAACTCAAATAAATGTCATGTTCCCACACTGTTGCTTACCATGTTTAACTAGTTGACTGTGTTGTCATGACTACCTTGTCCACTGTAATTAGCCCTAACTTCAGCTGCTCTACGTTCATCTTGTTAATATTTTCAAGGACTTCCAAGTAACAAAACTAAGTTATCAAACCAGCTCCTTGAACTACAGTCATTATCATCATTTTACAACATAATTTCTTATTTTGTTGCATATTTGTCACACCTATGTGTGTTAGCTCATCAAACAAATTTTAACATTAGACAAAGATAAGTAAATACAGTAAATACAAAATGCAGTGTTTAAATGATAATTTCCTTTATTAAAAGGGAAAAAAGTTATCCAAACCTACCTGCCCTGTGTGAAAAAGTAATTGCCCCTTAAACCTAATAACTGGTTGTGCCACCCTTGGCAGCAAGAACTACAATCAAGCATTTGCAATAACTGTGGAGGGATTTTGGTCCACTATCCTTAACAGAATTGTTTTAATTCAGCCACATTGAAGGGTTTGTGAGCATGAATGGTCTGTTTAAGGTCATGACAAAGCATCTCAATCTGATTTAAGTCTGGGTTTTGACTCCAAAACCTTTAATTTGTTTTTTACCCATTCAGAGATGGACTTGTTGATGTTTTTCCAGAGCATTGTCCTGCTGGATAACTTAAGTGTGCTTGAGCTTCAGGGCATGAACTGATGGCCGGAGATTCTCCTTCAGGATTTTCTGGTAGAGAGTAGAATTCATGATTCCATCAATTACAGCAAGTCGTCCTGAAGCAGCAAAGCAGCCCCAGACCATCACACTACCACCACCATGTTTGACTGTTGGTATGGTGTTCTTTATATGAAATGCTGTGTTAGCTTTATGGAACACAAACCTTCCAAAAAGTTCTGACTTTTTTCTTATCAGTCCACAGAATATTTCCCCAGAAGTCTTGGAGATCTTTTTTTTTTTTTTTAAATGTGAGACGAGCCTTTGTGTTCTTTTTGGTCAGCACTGATTTTCTCCTTGGAACTCTCCCATGGATGCCATTTTTGCCCAGTCTCTTTCTTATTGTTGAATCATGAACTCTGACCTTAACTGAGACAAGTGAGGCCTGCAGTTCTTTAGATGCTGTTCTGGGTTCTTTTGTGACCTCCTGGATAAGTCGTCGATGCGCTCTTGGAGTAATTTTGGTAGGCCAGCTATTCGGCTGTTCCAAGTTTTCTCCATTTGTGGATAATGGTTATTCATTGTGGTTCACCGAGTCCCAAAGACTTAGAAATTGCTTTGTAACCCTTTCCAGACTGATAGATGTCAATGACTTTGATTCTCATCTGTTCTTGACTTTCTTTAGATTGTGGCATAATGTGTTGCTTTCAGCCTACTTCACTTTGTCAGACAGGTTCTAGTTAAGTGGCCTGGGTGTGGCTAGTGAAATTAAACTCAGCTTTCCAAAAAACTTGGTTAATCACAGTTAATTCATGATTTAACAAGGGGTGGGGTGTGTGTGTGTAGGTTTGGATAGCTTTTTTCCCTTAATAAATGAAATCATCATTTAAAAACTACATTTTTATTTACTTGGGTTATTTTTGTCTAATATTAAAATTTGTTTGATGATCTGAAACATGTAAGTGTGACAAAAAAAAAAAAGAGAGAAATCAGGAAGGGGGGGAAATGCACTGCACTGTAAAAGGATCTGAAAAATTTCACCTCTTGCCTTATGACAGCTGGGATAAGCTCCAACTCCCTTGCGACCCTGAATTGGATAAGCAGTTAAGAAAGTGGATGGATAGATCTGAAATTTTCAGAAACTCTACAGTGTACTTTGGATCATTTTTAATACTTCTGAGACATTTTATTTTTGGTAATCAGACCATGTTGTATTTGTGTGATATTATTTCATGTTCTTATATTGTTTGTGGGGGTGTGGTAAGGGATGCTCAACACAACGGATTCCACTTGACTTTGACTTGTAATGCAGTAAATCCTTTGCAGCAGCATCTTTTCAAGTCAGCTGGTTTAATAAGCAGACCGTGTGTGTGCTACCAGATATCCAAATCCCTGCAAACGCTACAGATTTCCCCACAGGGATCCATTAAAGTGTATCTTATCTTTAAAAAAACACTTAAGTCCCACTTGTCACAGCCTAAATATGTGCACAGAAGTACCAGTGTTGGATTTTCTCAAAGGTAATCTTCCTGCTGAACTCATACCAAGGCCCATTGTTGATGATAAATGGTCTATTATAAAAGTGCAAGACCAGCATGGTGATGGCTTCAGTAGAATTGGTTTGCTTAGGGCTCCAGTCAAACAATAAGCCATGAATGCAGTAAACTGCACCTTTAACACTCTGAAAGTGGAATACACCACAAATCTCCTCAACATAAAAAATAAATGGTTTTGTACATGGTAACAATAAATGGCATATGATAATGAAAAAATACTAACTTCACAGACAAGTTCAAAAGATTCACCTGCCTACTTTAACTGTTTTTTTAAAAATAGCTCCAAATTATTATCACTACACGAGTCACTGCCAAGTCAATAAAGGGAGATGAGAACAAAGAACATTAGTCCACTGATTGCAAAGTGCTTCACTAACTTTTCCAGTGTTTCTGAAGAAGTGAAGCATTAGCTCACCGTCATCATGTCTGACACAATAAAAGGAAGAAATCAATGGGAAGAACAGGAGGAGACTGAGGTTAAGGAACTGTCAAAAGAAAGTGTCACAGCTCATTGGTATTTCAGTATGTAAGTATCGCAGTATTTTAAGGCAAAACTTCTCCAGAACTAGTTTCATACCAGCCATCCCAGCCTTCTTTTTTGTGCCCTCCTTGAAGGGCCTCTGAGCTGCTTTTGGAAGTCCATCATTCAGGCTTTGTTGCTGCAGACTGCCATGGTGATGCCTCGCAGCTCAAACATCCACACACAAAAACAAAGTACCTGCACCACATGTCTTCATGTGAATACTGCAGTCTTAACTGAAGTTGTAGATCCACTATCTACAAATACTTTTTTTTATTATTATTATTATTATTATTATTATTAGTAGTAGTAGTAGTAGTAGTAGTATTAGTATTAGAATACTGATCATAATACTGGCCTCAAAATACAAGATTGGTCAGGCTATACTATTTTATATGACCAAAATTTCACTTTTTATTCTTGCTACTGAGGAAAGCCTCTGCAGGAGTATTTATAACAATAATTAGATGATGAATCAAAAATATCAATAATAATAACAAAGCCTGAACAATTACATGCCTAAAAAACATACTAAAAATTGCTATTTAGCAATTAAAGTAGCATTTTTAATATTTGTTTATGCAGCTATGGCCCAGGTAGAACAACTTTTAGTGATGATCATAAAGGATCAACAGTAATGTTATGCATTATTCAGCCTGCACAAGCACTTACCTCCAACACAACTGCTTTAGATCTTAACCATCAAACTGAACTGTGTTTGTTGATGGAACTGCAATAATGTTGCTGTTTAATTAAAGCATTTTAATAAGTCTGTGTTGTTAAAAAAACCTTCAAAATACACTTTATAGAACTAGTAGAGAGTATATTCGGTGAGAAAAACAATCAGACCAACACGCTGACTGACCACCCTGAAAGTGAGGAGAGGCATGAAAATGCTGCTGCTAGAAAAGGGCAGCAGGAGGATATTGGCAAAGCGTCATCGTCTCTTAGAGTCCAGTCCACAGTGTGCCAACTATGACATCATTGCTACCCCCGGTACTCCCACCATCTAAATGGCCCCAAAGAGGTGCTGAAAACAGTAAAAGTTCAAACAACACACATACAGACACACACAAACACATACACCAATTCATGCTGCCAAAAACATCACACCAATATGTGTCAGTCCATCCTTTTCAGGCCACCACAAACATCTCCCCACGCTGTCTAACAGTAAAAATACCCGCAGTAATAGACATTCTGTTCACGCTGTTATGTAGCAGAGAAGAAGACCCATTCAAACATGTCTGCATTATTTGTCCTAAATGAGCTTGTGTGGCAGCGTGTATGTTGTAATGCTAAACTCCGGGAATTATACAATCCTGTTAAATCCAAGCAGCAGTGCCAAAGCTGAAGTGACAAAACTGCAGTTCCTAGAAGATCCACTTGAGGTAGGCTCCAAAAGTGAGTCGATCTCCACTGACTTCTATGTTAAAATGCCCGAATTTACAGCAAAAATAAAAACAACTTAGAAGTTCATCCCCTTGTCTAAATATCGTAACTTGTGGCTTAAAAACAAACATATGATTTAATTTTTGTGCTGTACTTTTGTTCTAGTTTTTCTTTTTTTAGCATAGTTAAATACAGCTTTACATATGGTACTTTTCTGTTCGTTAATTCTTTTCAGAAAAAAGTGAAATATTTTGAGGAAATTTTAATTTTCATCATGACATAAAAATATGCACATTCACACACAAACTCACATGCTCACGGCTTTTTTAGTTTTAAAAAGGACACTCCTCATCTTCCTCACTCAGGTGTCAGGAGTGAGGAACAATGATTATAAACTGGCTGCCAGCAATATGTTGACAGGATGAGACATCTCATTCATCACTGAGATGGCCACAAGACAGGGTCTCTGGGTCACACACATCCAGGCGAGCGAGAAGGCAGTTTGAAAAATAAGTGTCGATGCGACCTTACCTCACACAAGGACAATGTCTTTAATCCTCCAAGGTGGGGAAACACAAAAATGAAGGGCATGGGAGTGACAAAGCTTTCCTTGTCTGTGAGAGAAGACAAGCTTGAGAGAGAGTAAATGGGAATGGAGAGGTGGGAGAAAAAAAGCATCATTCAGAAGTCACAGGCTGTTAAATTGGCTGCAGATAGACTGCTATTTGTTTGGAGCTCTTTCTGCAGCAGCTCCTGTGTGAGAGGCTTTGGCCCTCAGGGATTTACTCTCAGCTTAAGGTGCTTTTCAAACCACCAGAGCGCAGGTTCAAGTTACTGGCTGGTTGCTTGGTAATAACTCGTCAAAAACAACAGCCCTGTGGATAGATGTCTCTGGGTGGAGGATGACTCACATGGTGATCCAGTCTAACACATACAGAAGCTTCTCGAGCTAGAAGAATATGATGTGATTCTGTATCTTATAGCTTTCCAAGGGCAAGACAAGCTGATGGAGATCTATAACTAGCTCAAAAGAAAACTGGAGTGCACAGCTTCCAATGCTTCCACTATTATTTACTGACTGCATTCAATTCAAAGTAATAATGAAAGAAAAAAGAGGCGTGTTCCAGTTTCTTTATGAACCCAGAAGCTCATAAATTCAGATCTGCATGCACACAAGCCTTTTACGGCCTAAACTCACTGCTCTGTTGCAGGTTTAAAAGTCTCCAGAAGAATTTCAAGATCTAAAAATTTTGAAAAATGTAGTCTTCTAATAAAGGTTTAAGAATTTAAATTACTCAAGACTTGTGAACAAAACACTTTCAATACTGAATTTAATAGAACAGGAAAGTTTGTTTCTAAAGTGAGTATTTTTAATCCTCTTTTTTCCAGGTTAGCTCAGCTTTTTCATGAAACATAACAAACCAGTCCAGCTATTTCACATTACAACAGGGTTAAGTGAAGGACAGGTTGCCATGGACACTGGGTCCTCATTAGCTATTGTTCCCCTCCTCATTTGCATCTCCTGGTTGCAAAGCACATTTAAACCTGCAATGTTCAGCAACATGAAGGTCCTTAGGTTAAGCTTTGTAATGTCTTACCGGCAGTGTTTCTTGTCCTTGTACAGTCTAATGACTCACTGTGTTCACTTCAAGTACAGAACGTTGATAAAAGAGAAGCAGTAAAACATTGCTTTTTGAACCACTGCAAATTTAGTCCAGAATTAAGTAAACGGACTCCTCCACAAAATGCAGTTCCTCTCTAAACTTCTCAGTTTACTAAAATTAATTTGCCATGAGCGGTAATCTACTTCACTTTATCCCTCAGCCTGAATTGTGTACACCCACTTAAGTTAGCATTTTCCAGCAATTCCCAGAATACCCTTCAACAGCCTCCAGGAAAGAGCTAACACAATTGCTTGGGGTTATTACTACAAGTGGTAGGCAAAGGCTTAGGCCTGGGCGTGCGGGCCCTCAGCATCGCAGACTGGTTTTTCTGGTCACTTCGCTGGTGGGGAAGGAACCTGAACTAATGGAGGGGGTGAAGTGCTACCAACTATGGACCATCTATTGTTGTGTACTACATATGAGAAAGGAAAACTGGAGACAAAAACCCGGACTGATTCTTCTAACTTTGACCGGAATTCGTTTGTGAAAACCACAGACTATATGTAAAAGACGGACTTAGCCACTGTGATGTCACCTATTGGTTTTGTACTCTGTATTTTGAAGCCTTAAGGTCAATATTGTGGCCCCTGCATGGTTGGTTTTTTGGACATAGAAATGACCATATTTGGATGAGAGGTTGGATTGCTTAGTTTTTAGCTAATGCTAGCAAGCTTGGGTAACAACCTGCATCCATGAACTGTATGGATGCACAGCAGAGATACATATAACTGCTAATTAGTACTAAGACTAATAAAATACTAGAATTTCACTCATAAATACTGAAGCAGAAACTGCTTGCACGGGCTGGACCTCAAAGAAGGTCATATTATTTGTTAGATTATTTATTTAAAAATGCTCCCAAAGGCAAAAACCCCACAAATATGGAAGAGGTCCAGTTCTATGAGGCCCAAGCAGCAAGTAGCTAGCAGCAAGCAACTGCATCAGCATACCTGATAATCAAAGCAACCACTAACTTTAACCACTATCCAAGTGGAAGAGTTATACAAAAAATAATAATAATAGTACATTACAGAGTTGTTTTGAAGTCTGAAACTATCCATAAAGTACAAAACCATTTTTGTACCTGGCTTAGTACAACTTTGCTCTCTTAGATACCAGTCTTATTTTTTGACTACACAAAGTAGAGCATGGGGAGGAAAAGTGACAGCAAGAAGGACCAGCAGGTCAGCTCGGGTTCTATGTTCTCCTTGTTATGGTTTCCTCCCACAGTTAAAAGACGTGCATGTTTATTTGTATAGGTCTAAACTGGCTGTAAGTGTAGTTGTTAGCCCTGTGTTGGACTTCTGACCTGCCCAGGTTGTATCTTTCCTTTTTCCCCAATGCCACATTATGAATGTGAAGTCTGATGAGGCAAAAAGCAAATGCAGCTCAACGCAGACCTATCCTGCAACTTCTTCCATCTGCAATGCAGTTATATTAAACTGAAAACACTTTTCTAATTTTGGCCAGTTACACAGCAAAAGAAAATATAAGCAAAACAAATGGAAGCAACAGAAAATGGCTTGTGCTGTTTAAAGGTGTGCTAAAGCTTATGGTAAAATGAAAAAAAAAAAAAACCCAAACAATTTATTCAGATTACACGGCCCAGAAATTGGGTGTGTCAAGTGTACTGCATACATGGAGGCTCTGTCAGCAGTTCAGCGGGGACAAAGAGATGGAGGATGGGGTGAACAACTCCTGATGGAGGAATCAATGTTTACTGCTGCTCTGCACCATCAGAGGGGGAAGGCAGTAGACACCATGGCATCACCAATATGGCTACCCTCAGCATGAACTGACTGTGGGGTGGCAACTTTCCCTTACCCTGCCCTGTTTTTGTCATTCAGGTCATTCACTGTCAGTATGTTGTTGTTCGAGATGTTTGTCGGACGTCTTTCTATCAATTTAGACCCTCTTTTCCTCACTAGCTCTCTCTCTCTCCCTCTGTGTCATATATTTATTTCTGTCTTCTGCTATCTTTTTGCTTCGTCATTTACACTCTTTGGTCTTTGCAGCTTTTTAATGAACCTTGAAGTGACATAAGATTTTCCTATATCTGTTCCTCTCTATTTTTGCTCTACGACCCTCAGGGTGCATAAAGAAAAAGATGGAAACATTTTGTTGTTAACCCTCTATGTTTGTGATGTACTGGCTGGTGGAATGCATGTTTAAGAATGTGATGGGATGTGGGTTGCGTGGTTGCACGGGTAAAAAGCAAAAAAAATAAATCAGATTTTTTTTATGTTGTTAAAAAGGCAGGTGGAAAGCTCCCACAAAAAAAGACCGAAAGCTTGTCAAGCAGAACCAGCAGAGATAGAAAATGAACAGAGAGACAGAGATGGTGGTTAAGCAGCTCCTGAACCTTTTAAAAACACACTTTTATCTCAGCAGGGGGTATCATGAAGGGGTGCGTCGCATTGGTCTGTACTAAGGGTCGAAACAGTCTCTTTCTAGATAAATGTAAGACAAACACAGCATGGAAAATTTCTGCATAACTGTACATTTTCTCTCTGTCACACACTCCAGCAGCAGAGAGCTGGCAAAAGCAGCAGAGCAAACAGGGAGGTGCAAAAACACTGCAAAGACTGCTCACTGCTGCATTTTCTGAGCCAGAACCTCCCCTCTTTTCTCTCCATTGTTGTCGACGAGTCCCGAGACTCTTGCCTCAGTACCCCATCTCTCCGTGCTCCTCCTTTTGTATTACTGACACAGCCCAGGGTTTTTACAAGCAGAATAATATACAGACTTTTATGTTTGCACTGATGGCAATTTGTGCCTGGCTGTCATTCAGGTACCGAGCTCTCTTCTATTTCAGACATAAATGTCATAAAGAGATAGAACTTCAATTTTTTTTTTTACATATTTTGCAGTAATTATTAAGATGCTGTACAAAACAAAACTAGGCCATACAATGGTTTAAACAATAAGCCTTTTGACAGTATTTTAAACTGTAAGACAATGTTTTACAACTATGTTCTGCATGTTACTGTAAATGTCATGCCCCCAAAATAACAAGTACAGCACTCAGTGTTTACTCTGGCACATCAGTTCAAAAATACGACACTAAAACTGTCCACTGAAAGAAGAAACAAGGTTTAGGCAGGTCAGCCAGTCCTTAAGGTAGAGTGATTCTCCAAGTCTCTGAAACTCTGTGGAAAGGATGGAATATCACTCTTCCAAAAGTGAGCCACTCATTTGGTGTCTTGGTGGTCCTGTAGGTGCTCTGAGTTTCAATCTGTGATTCACATCATTTTCACGCTCATCAAACAATTCAGTGACCCCTTGTTTTGGGTGGGGTTGTCATCCTGGAAAAGACCACTTCTGTCAGGAAGTGTCAGGAACACTTTGTATTGATTAGCAGTGACTCCTCCCCCAAAGGAGACCAGCAAAGTGCCCACCAGCAGCATATCAGAGCCACCAGATCCGTGCATAACTGCTAAACAACGATTCATGAATATAAATCTATTCCTTATTGGTTTAACATCACTCTGCACTAAACAGAATGGAAAGAATATACTGTAAAAACAAATGCAAATAGCCAACATCACCATCAGGATTTGTTAAATGGTAATAAAACTTTTATAAACAGCTTCAGTGTGAATTATTAAAAACCTTGATTTTATATTTATACAGCTATTCATTGGATCATCTGTTGCTCTCAGACTTTCTCTGTGCCAACCAATGTCCACCCAAATCAAAGCAAAACAATGGCTTTGTCACAACAAGACAAAGAGTCTACAGTCATGCTAGCACAGTGTTGCTTTCAGATAAATACTGACACTGGCGTGCTAATAAGACCACAGTAACAATAACCAAATGATGTTCAGGAGGTATTTTTACCACATCCACCATGTTTGTTTAGTGTCATGGCATGCTAGCATTTGATAACTGCCACCAAGTACCTGAAACTGATGGGAATGTAGTTAATTGACCTGATAATGAAAAGTCAGAAGATCACCAGAGTTAATAATGGTCCCTTCAGGAACAAATTCTACGAGATGATATGAATGTACAACATTCAAAGGTAATCCATCATCAAAAATTGACTGGTAATGGTATAGCACTTTTCTCCTCTAACTGAGCACTCAAGGCACTTTTTACTGCAAGCCTCATTCACCCATTCACACACATATTCATTCAAGCACTTTTTTCTATACCTTAGCGCCTTGTCTAACATTTGCGCGCACTCACACAAGAGGCAACTCGGGGTTCAGTATCTTGCTCAAGGATACTTCGATGTGCAGACTGGACTAGCCAGGGATCAAACTACCAACCTTCTGATTGGTAGACGACCCACTCTACCTCCTTGTCCGGAGGTAGACTGTCTGAGGACAACCAAAGTCAAAACAATATATTCCCAGGGAACATTAGGTCAACTATTCTCACCATAAGATATTCCAGTGTTGTAAGTCATGGACTCCCAGATCCACACAGCCATCTCTGGAGCTGCTAGCATGGCTAACTGGTGAGTTGTCCTGTTTACTTGCCCTACACAACTGGTATTACTAAACCTTCCATTTATAAGTGAACTTTAGTTTCTGGAATAAAATTAAATATAATTTCCATGTAAAAGGTTGGCAACATAAAGCATCTATGAGGCCACTGAAAAAAAAAATATCCTGAGCCTCAAGTTTAAATTAATCTCTGATAAGTTGTGTCTCTTTATGTTCCACATACGGTAGCACCTGATTCTACATACTTGCTTACAGCTAGAATGACACATCTGCTGTGGGGAAAAACTTTAAATAAATTTGCGCTTAATTAAAAAAAATGACCTGCTGGAAAAATGAGCCAACAATAACTTTAAAATTTTAATTCTGGACACATACTATAACCAATTTGCAGGTAGGTTTTCTGATGGCAGTATGCCAGCAGCATAGTGATGCCAGTTTTCTGGACGACTGCCCTTAAAATGTTCACAAAGTCCGTCTAACAATGCAACACAGTCCTGGTATTTCTGAACATACAGTTGAGAACAGCGGATGCTCTTATCTGAACTGAGCAGGTAGGGGCTCAGTGTCTGCAGAAATCACGGAAGCTGCCATCAAAGCTGCGACTTTTCTGCTAGACATCTGCCTCTCTAACAAGTCAGCTGGGCCTGTGGAGAGCAGATAGTAGCAACTGGATGCCTCACTTTGTGAGACAGGAGAGAGGGGAAAATAAAGAAATGTCTATGCAGGTTTTTTGCAGTCAGTAGTGGTAATAGTAGTGGTAGTAGTAGCCCAATTAGCAGATCAGTGGACTTTGTTACATAATGAAATGAGTGGGGTTTTTTTCTAAGAAACAACAGGTCTTTTCTACAACTCCACAACCCAAGAGGATCGCTCAAAGTCCAGTTTGTAAAAGAAAAAACAAGTTCAAGCTGATTTCAGCTGCACTTACATAATCTAGTTGGTCACTAATTGGAAAGCTATCTAATGTTCCCATTCGAGCGTTTACCCAGTGACATAAGACGGCTAATACTTTAATAAGATGGCCTAATGAAGTGTGTCAACGATCACAGTGGTCTGCATCTCAGGCTCTGCCAAGTGGTCCTGGGAGAGTCATGGGGGCTTTGGGGTGCTTTATAATGGCCAGCAGTTAAGCCATTTAGAGACATTAAATAGGATCAAGGTGGGTGGGTGTGTGACACACATGAGTAAAGCTGTGAGTTTATGTGTGGGTGTATGATTTTAATCAATGAACTTTATATAAATGAGGTGTTTGCTCTATCATGTGATCCATTTCCCCAGACGTTTCCCTCCCCTCTGTGTTAAGCTGGCCAGCAGCTAATCCGTGATCAAGCACAGTTCATTGTCTCCATCACAATCCCAAATCCACACAGTTTAACAAGCAAGCACCTTCTCCGTTGGCTAAGAGTTAATGATTTGAAAACATGCAGTGAGGTAAACTGTGTCTAATAACTGAAGTAAATATAAGTCTACTTGAAAAAACACAGACAACCATTCATACTCACATTCACAGCTATGGCCAATTTAGAATCACTAGTAAACATGCATGTCTTTGGACTGTGGGAGGAAGCTGGAGTACCTGGAGAGAACCCACGCAGCCACAGGGAAAACATGCAAACTCCACACAGAAAGGTCACAGCCAGCCGGTGGATTTGAACCCAGACGTTCTTACTATGAGGTGACAATGCTAACCACCGCGCTGACCTTGTGTAGTAACACAGACTTAATCCCTTTACTGTACAAGAAAATTCGGATCACCTTCAAAGGCCCAAAGTGAGCCAAGATAAAACCCTCTGAGTCTATTTTTTAATGCATGAATCTCAAATGTTCCCTTGTTCCAGCCAGTAAACTGTGAGAATTTAAGAAATAGTAACCTGAACGTCTTTGGAGTTTTTGTCAGAGAAATTAAGCATTATTGTGATGGACATTTTTCACATTTTTTCAGACCAAACAAATAATTGGTTCCTTAATAATAATAATAACTGGCAAATTAATGGTTTTGGTACTAGTGTGTTACTGAGCAACATCCATGTTTTTCCCAAGGTATCAATGTCAGCAAAAAGGTGGACCACAGAAGGATAGAAAGACAAATTCCCACAGTTAGTTGCAAATTGGATTCTGTGATGACTCAATCTAAATAACGGGGAATCATAAAGCTTGATGGCATGCAACTTTGATCAAATCAATCTGAACAGCAAGATTGCAATTTTGTCATACTTAGTTTTTATCTCTTTGCCTAGAAACAGCAGCAACCTGTTAAGTGTGTTGAGAAACAGTGTAATGCATTAATAATATCCAGCTGTGCATCCTATCAGCAGCTCAGGTGAAGCAGTTGAGAAATGATTCACTTTATCAGAAGAAGCTGATGAAATATACCAACTACCAACTTATTTATTTTTCTTCCTCAATAGAGATTAATGTCTTACAGTCTACTCCTCCAACCTGCAGCAGCTGCAAGATAAACCGGAAGACCAGATCCAGCAGTCCGTCCAGAGGTTTCTGAATGTTTTATTCAAACCATTGCTGTATGCCTGACTGGTATCTAGAACCAAAAGATATCGGCAAAAGAAAATGTGTTAAAAAATCCATTTCATTTCATTTGACAGCTCATCTACTCAAATGTTTTTTTTCTTCTTTACAGGCCATCACAGTTTTTTGAGTTCATGTAGAAGCTTTGAAATTATGTAGAGGGATGTGAAGACTGAATCATATGAAGCAAATGTCACAAAAAGTGATTCAGCACTCTCACCACAGCTACTTACTGTTGATTCACTGATAGCCAAAGTAGCCAGGACTGTATGTTATTTCTGAACTGCATTAATCAGAAGCTCTGAGAATTTGAACCATGCAGCTTTAATCATGTTTCTCATTTTCAGTCAGGTAGCATGTATTGTCTAATCGATGAAGTACAGATTTAATGTACTTGTATTTTATTTAAGTATTTCTATGTTATGCTACCTTCTGCTACTACTCCACTATATTTTAGGTGCAGATATTATACTTGTCCTCCATACTATTTGTTTTATTTATTTTATTATATTATTATTTTGCAGATAAATTGCATTATTATAAAGCAAAATACTGTAAAGGTACAGTCATGGTAAAAATAAAGTATATGCTGTCATTTCTAAAGTTTTATATATCCAGACAGAATAAAAAATATCTATCTGTCTTTACCAGGTCTTAAAATGAGGCAAATACAACCTGAGATGAACAACAATACATGACATATTAATTCAATTCAATTCAATTTTATTTTATTTATATAGTGCCAAATCACAACAAAAGTTGCCTCAAGGCGCTTTATATTGTAGGGTAAAGACCCTACAATAATACAGAGAAAACCCCAACAATCAAACGACCCCCTATGAGCAAGCACTTGGCAACAGTGGGAAGGAAAAACTCCCTTTTAACAGGAAGAAACCTCCGGCGGAACCAGGCTCAGGGAGGGGCAGCCATCCGCCGCGACCGGTTATTACACCGTGTCATTATTTATTCAACAAAAACTGAGCCAAAATGTAGAAGCAGTGTGAAAAACTAAGTATGCCCCATGATTCAGTAACTTGTAGAACCACCTTTAGCAGCAATGACTTAAAAGTAATTATTTTCTGTATGACTTTATCAGTCTCTCACATCATTATGGAGGAATTTTGACCCACTCTTTACAGCTCTTCTTTGTCCTGTTGCATGAGCAAGTTTTGGCCAAGCTTTAGCTGTCAGACAGATGGCCTCACATTTGACTCTAGAACACTTTGGTATACAGAGGAGTTCATGGTCGACTCAATGACTGCAGGTCCTATGACTGCAAAACAAGCCCAAATCACCACCCCTCCACCACTGTGCTTTTACCATGACTGTAATTAGAATTACATATTTGAATCAATAATTATAATTCATTCATTGTGCAATTCTTCATAATTAGTATGTTTACTTTAGGTACTTTATATATTTTGCTTATATAATTTGTGCACTATGAAGCTACTGAAATAGGATTCTAAATTTTACTTAAATAAAAAGTCTAAAACATTTTTTCCACTTTACAAAACAATTATCCAACACAGAATGATATTTAAACTCTTGTGCAGCACCACTAGGACACAGGGCTGTGATTAAGCCTGAAAACTATGCCCAATGTTTTGTACACCATTTTCTACACTGATTTTTATTTTTGATTAAATGTTCTGACTTCCTATGGGCCACCCTTTCCTTCCTCTTGGTTCCCCCCCAATGCAACCTCATTTTAGAAAATCCTGGAAACACCCCTGCATAGCAACATTAGCTGGTCAAACTGTGTCAAGTTCACTCTTTCTGTCTTCCTTTCTTCCTCTTTTATATTCTCTTTCTTTCTTTTTTCTTTGATTTTCATTTTTTCTTTCTCAGTCTCTCTTTCTTTTTCTTTCTTTCTTTCTATTTATTTAAAGTCCCTTTATATCAATTTTAATTTGAACTTTTTTATTCTGAATTAGATTTTATTTTATTAATTTTGTCTTGCTTGGTGTGTTTTTCATTTTTATTGTTATGTTTATGTGGGTATCATGCTTTGCAAATCTCTGTCTTATTCCTCTGAACTACCTATTCCATGTATTTTTGTATGCTTGGATGGTTAATCCATGTGCCTTGACTAGAAACCACTTTGGTTCAGCTGTTCTCCCTGTCAAGGACGTGATTGGTTCAGTTTGTCTGTTTGTTTGTTTTGTCTTTTAGCAGGATTACTCAAGAAGTTATGGATGGATTTCCATAAAAACATTTTTTTTTTTACCAGAGATGGAACTTGTTCCAACATAGAAGTGATTAACTTTTGGAGTCGATCTGTATCTTGAGCTTGATTCAGGAATTCTTAGAAGGATTCCTTACCACTGAAAGGCAGGGCAAAATTATACCTTTTGCATATTATCTTCACAAATAACAATCAAATTAAAATGCAAAAAATTGGAGAGAATATTTGATGTCCTCAAGAAAATACCACAAACTAAACAGGATGCAAATATCCTTGTGGATCCATGGATTCAATTCAACCATAGTTTGGAGAGAATTTGGAACTGCTGTTTTTAAATGTGATATACATTTATAAAAGTGGCTTTACTTTACTTGACCTGGTAAAGCTGATTGGTTTGGCAGTCCTAATAGCATGGCTAAATGTTTGGAGTAGCCTGGCAATCAAAGCAGTGCGACAGATTCCCAGAAAAGCGCAGGTCCCTAATTCTGTTTAAGAGAGCATCAAGATGTCTCAATGAAGATGTTAGTGTTGACACAAATTCAAACAAACTTTGACACACACTAATGTAGGACAATAATAAAATGGATCCATGTGAAACACAACACACACATACACACAGTCGTCAGCTAATTACAGCTGTACTTCCAACTACCCCAAGTTAGCAGCTAGTTAAAGTCAAGCAGAATATTAAGATACCATCTTTCAAGTCTTCAGAGCATCTTACTTAACAGTAGGACTTCATGACTAATGCAAAAATAAAATATATGGTAATGCTGTGTTTTCTCCAGATCAGATACTTACAAAGTCACTGACTGATAAGCAGCATACTTGACCAAAGAAAATCAAAGCTGCACATCAGAGGAAATCTTTCATGACACATGATTTGAGAAGCTGATGGCTCAATTTTACCCCAAAATTAAAGTTGGGATTAGTATGCTGCAAAATAATTACAGACACAGCCGTGCATGCAGACAATCACAGTTTAGATCATAGAGCTAAAATCATCCTGCATGCAGACAGACACTCATTTAGATCAGTAGCACTCACACACACATGTGCACACACGCACACACACACACACACACACACACACACACACACACACACACACACACACAAAGAGCTTGGGTCGAAGCACCTTTGCTGAGTCACTGGAAACATCCAGTACCAAACCGAGTACAGGAAACTGGAGCAGCCTATTACATGATGATAACTCAATAATACAGGATGAAAACTGACTAATGGGGGAAAATAACAGCTTTTCCAGGCATTAATTGTCATCGTCACAGACAGCTCACAACACACACGTAGACACACTC
>VUQS01024327.1:0-10452 GCA_015108495.1 Heterochromis multidens | reverse complement strand
GAATTTTTTTTTTTCAAATTTTAAATTTTTTTTTTTTTTTTTTTTTTTTAGTGTTTTTTCCTTTTGATAAACCTGAGAGAAAATGTACACAGTGACTAGCACTTTATTCACTTTGACTGTGAGAGCCTGTAATTTTTTAATTTATTGTAAGAAATCTTTCAGACAGTAAAAGAGTAATATGTCATAATATCACCCCTAACATGCAGTGATAATGTCTTAGTTTAGCATGCATTTAATAATTAGTATTAAATACACATAAGTGCACCTAAGACTGATGAGGATAACATTTTTGCAGTTATTAGGTCATAAACTATTTGAATTGATTGTTGTACTAGAAGAAAAGGCATCCTCTATCCTCTCAACTGTCCTCAATATCAAATTCACTAAACCGCTGACCCCCTTGGGCTTCCTGTTAAGCATTTCAGAGCTAGGATTTTTTGGTTGGTTGGTTGGTTGTGTTTTTTTGTGTTTTTGGAGGGGGATGTGCACTGAATCTGCTCTCTCCTTTTGGGACTGTGGGTGAATCAAAACTGCATATACCCATCTAACTAGAAATTCAATTCAATTTTATTTATATAGCACCAAATCACAACAGTAGTCACCTCAAAGCGCTTAAAGAAAGAATACCAGTCATGGTATGTAATAACAGATTATTATTATATAATAAATATATATATTATATATATTATATAAAAAACGTTTAATTTATAGAACACAGAATAAAAATACTACTGTCTATACTACTGTCTGATCGATTTTGACCGTCATGGGGGCTCCTAATGAGGACTTCATCCGATGTTTATTATTCTGGCGCTCATAGCTTGTAGACCTAATGTTTAAACCAAAATATTATTTTGTAAGTATTACATTCCTTGTCATACCTTGTCTTGTCCTGTTCTGAGTTCTTCATTATGTTTCAAAATAAACTATTAAAGAAAAAGAAGAGATCACCAAAGTTATCATAAAGTTAACACTTTTGGAATAGATAGATAAATGACAAATTTGGTTAAAAGTTACAGTATATTTGAACAGAAATCAAGCTAGCAAGTGTCACACCGGTAGTAGGAATAGAACAAATCAACAAAAGGCCAAGTTTCACTGCAGGGACTCGGCCTCCATTTTAGGATGAGGTGAAAAAAAGCAGCTACTCCTGGGCAATGCTTGACTATTTGGTGTCATCTTTGAGTAGTAGTCTTCTCTCAAAAATTATCATAAATAATGCAAAGCTGGGCATCTAGGCTAACAGAACAAACAGCATCACAACAATTAGCTCAGTTCCTGCCATTGTTGTCATTTGGCATGCTTGGAATTGACATTTTTGGCCACCAGAGTTACAAACCGCTTACATCACCTTGTGATTCTGGTGGGTGCATTAATAGAACACTGGTATTGGCCAATGCTGATACTTGTCTCTGATGTTTATCTATTGCATCACGTCAGTTTTGCCCTGTGCAAATGTTCAAAGAAAAGGCTGAACAAAAGACAGTGCAGTTGTTAATTTCTTTGTTTCTCTAACCACAAAAACAACATACAGTACATCCGGAAAGTATTCACAGCGCATCACTTTTTCCACATTTTGTCATGTTACAGTCCTTTTTCAAATTGATTAAATTCATCGGGGTAGAAGGGCCTTAGTCAGGAATGTGACCAAGAACCAGATGGTCACTCTGACAGAGCTCCAGCGTTACTCTGTGTAGAGAGGAGAACCTTCCAGAAGGACAACCATTTCTGCAGCGCTCTACCAATCAGGCCTGTGTGGTAGAGTGGCCAGATGGAAGCCACTCCTCAGTAAAAGGAACATGACAGCCTGCCTAGACTTTGCTAAAATTCACCTGAAGGACTCTCAGACCATGAGAAACAAAATTCTCTGGTCTGAGGAAACAAAGATTGAACTCTTTGGCCTGAATGCCAAACATAAAGTCTGGAGGAAACCAGGCACTGCTCATCGCCTGACCAATACCATCCCTACAGTGAAGCGTGGTGGTGGCAGCATCATGCTATGGGGATTTTTTTCGGCAGCAGGAACTAGGAGACTAGTCAGGGTCGAGGGAAAGATAAATGCAGCAATGTTCAGAGACATCCTTGATGATAACCTGCTTCAGAGTGCTCTGGATCTCGGGCTGGGGCGAAGGTTCATCTTCCAACAGGACAATCACTCTAAGCACACAGCCAAGATAAAGGAGTGGCTTCGGGACCACTCTGTGAATGTCCTTTAGAGGCTCAGCTAGAGCCCGGCCTGAGGGGAGGGGGGAAAATGTCTGAGAGGGGTGGTAAACTACATCCGATGGTTCTCCGTGCAAACGTAACCACCCGCTGCAGTTCCTGCTTCTCAGCCACGGTCCAGCTGCAGTACCACAGAGTGATGCAGGCAGTCAGTGTGCTCTCCACCACACACCTGTAGAAGGAACTGAGGTTGTTGGGGGTTCAGCCCCGCCCCCTTCAGCTTCCTCAGGAAATCATCACAATCATCGCCTTGGTTTTATTGATGTTAAGGATTAGGTTAATCTCCTGACACCACAATCCCAGTTTGTCCACCTCCTGCCTGTTGGCTGACTCGTTCCCGTTGGTGTTGAGCCCCACCACTGCTTTGTCATCTGTGAACTTCTGTGATGCATTTAATGCCCCTCCACATCGTTTGGAGAGAAGTTGCCCTGTAACCTTAGAGCGTAAAACGATTTTGCCCTTTTTATGCCCGCTGTCAGCCATCGTTGGACTGCCTTGAGTGCAGCTGCATTTCCTGCTCTGAATGCAGCGCCCCTCACCCTCGAGAGAACAGACTTCTGCATTCATCCACAGTTTTTGGTTAGGATGGATGGTGATTGTTTTGCTGGCTGTAACATCCTCCACTCACTTTTTGCTGTAACCCAGGACTGATGATGTGTATACCTCCAGATGCAAACTACCCCCCTTTGCTGCCAGTCTGTTGTTTGAAAGCAGTCCTGGAGCATAGGGACAGCTACAGTAGGCCACACAGTGATGGTTTTCTGCACAACTTTCCTACTTGTTAACACAGGGCAGCATAGAGGGACCAACATGATGGAGATATGATCTGAGGAGCCAAGGTGGGAGTGGGGGATAGCTCTGTACGTCCCTCGTCTGTTTTGGTACACTCTGTTTAGTGTATTGTCACCCCAAGTGGCGATTGTGACGTGCTGATGGAACATGGGGAGTGTGTCTTGCGGATGAATGTAGTTGAAATCACCCGCAACCACATACAGAGTCTCTGGGTGTCTGTTTTGCAGCAAGTTGACTGTGTCATGTAGTTCCTTTAGAGCAGTGTTAGCATTAGGGGATATAAACAGCAACTATAAACATGGCTGTGAACTCATGTAGTAGGTAGTGAGGGCGGCATTTGATGGTTAAGTGTTCAACTGCATAAAAGCAGTGGCTGCTAACCACGGAACAGTTTGTGCACCAACCTTCATTCACATAGATGCTAGTTGTGTTTTGACTTGCGTTCAGTTAGAAAATTAGGATGTTTTTTGTTTTTACTAAGTCAACATGTACTCTTAGTGCAACAGGGGACATGGGATATAAAGGAGCCTCACAGGGGCTGTAGGACAGTGCACTGACGACATTCGATGACACATTTGCCGAAGCACAAAATATCTTAAGATCTATGAAGACAAACATTAGACAGTATAACATGGTCCTGGATAGTGGGGTGAAAATAATGGAAAGAGCAGTAAGTAGAATAGGCAGTAATAGAAAGATTTAAACCTGTCCAGGAGATTGAAGAAGGAGGAGTGTTGGATAGAGGGAGAGATCAGTTGGGGAGGAAACATCACACAGGCAGCCGGTAATAACTGATAACAGCAATAAAGCTGGAATTGAAGAGTCTGTATTACCGTCTGGGGAGCTGAAAGTGGCTTGAGGCGGAGGATTGCAGCAGGCACTGCAATGCATTTTCTCCTCTGGGGTTGGCTTTCTGCTTTTTCTGTGTTGTACTTTGTTTTCATGGGAAACTATTTTATTTTTATGCCTTTAGGGTGAGGCCATTTTTATAGTTTACTTATTGTTGGCTTTGCAAATTTCTGGTCAAGAACCACACATCAGGTGAAGTATATTTTACATTACTGCTAACCAGTTTCTAAAGAATGCCATCAGTTTTACATTTGCTTTCCTATGTTTCATTGATTTCCATTAATTTCACAGTAGTTAAAAAGCTTGATTTCATACAGTGTTGAAGATAGATCTTCGGTCATGTCTTTTACGCTGTTTTCAAGTCTACCTCATGGATGTATAGTAGTTGGTGCATTATAGTGTTATGTCTCACAGATCGTTCTGCATGGTCACAAAAAATTGGCAGACACACAAACTGCACTCAGCATGTGGTTGCTCTGTGACCTCAGTAAATACATTCTTGATGGGTTTATGGGTATAATTGCCAGTCTTTTTTTTTTTTTTTTTTAAATATGATAACCATTTGTCAGAAATGAGGATAAACCATAGATTCTTTCTGTCTTCTCTTTCCCATCAATACACAACTGGTGGCAGCAGAGTAGGTCCAATCCCTGAGCCTGTTTTCTGCCAGAGGTGTCTTCCTAGTCGAAAGGAGTTCTTCCTATACCACTGTCTCCAAGTGCTTCTCATAGGGGACTGTTGGATATTTGCGGTTCTCTTTAATATTCTATAGTTTTTATCTAACAGTATATAGCTCCTTGAGATTGACTGTTGTGATGAGGCCATATATAAATATAAATTGAATTGAGACTGTATATAAAATATGGACGTAGCCGCTGTGATGTCAGTTCCATTGGTTAGGGAAGTCCTGTTACGAAACCTTAAGCTGCGTGTTTTTGCCTTTGCCATTTGGTATTTTAAAACTGGTCATGATGAGTGAGAAGTGGATCTGACTGTGAAACTCAGGACACCACACCACTCATTGGCTAATGACTTGTTGTCAGGGCCTTTCAATTTTGTGTGGTCACTTTTGTGAGCACAGTTTGCATTTAAGTAAAAAAACAAAAAACAAAAAACCACTGAAAAGCTGTTGGTGTAACAGGTGTGAAATGCCTCCAAACTGCTGACCCTTTGACCATTTATATGTATCTGTGCCAATGGATACAACAATTGTTTATGTCCAAATATCTGCAAACAGTAGTTTGCAAACTATAGTTTCATCCTTTGTTTTTAGTATTGTTAGTCAATGTTAGCTTTCCAGCATGCAAACATAAGGTAGTGAACATTATACCTGTTCTGTCACTATATTAACATTTTCATTGTGAAAATCTTAGCATGCCAGCAGCCTCAACATGGTTGCGACCTCTTAGCCTTATTCTCTGCTTGTGTACAGAAACAGCTGGCCAGCCTGCTGACGGATCTTGGCTGCATCAGTTCAGCTCTACTCATTTATGAGAAGCTGGAGCTCTGGGAGGATGCAATTATCTGCTACGAGAGACTTGGCCAGCATGGAAAGGTACAGACACAGAAAGACTAACAGATTCTGCTAAATGACACCATGTGTCTTAACTCATCTTAGAACTCCAAAATATTAAAACACTAATTTATAGGTAAATTAAGTAGTATTTGAATGTCATAATCCATTTTAATGCCCATACTTTTTATTAGCATTTTGGTTATTCCTCAAATTCTTCACTTAATCTTGACAACATTTATAAGTTGTATTATTAGAAAGAGGTTTCTCCAGCAGCTTGCTTTTTAGATGATCTTTTACTGTTGTAAATATAAGAAGTTTATTTATTGAGATAAACAGGTAGTGGCACCCATTCTCTAGTCTGATGTGATGAAACCACCAAGTATGACAGAAATACATCATTTATGAAAGTGGAGACTTAAGTGGATACAGAAGTAGCTTCATGTACATAGTGAAAAATCCAAAAAGTTAACAGAACTTAAGTAATTGAGTCAACTGATTTCCTTGATTTTTTTTTAGATGATTAACTTAAAAGTCAAATGTTTTCAGAATTTTAAAAAATTTGATTACATTTTACATCCCATTTGATAAGAATTAAAGTGCTTAATTTAAATCAGATATTTTCAGGTAATATAAATTAGTTTTAATATTTTATGGGTTTTTTTGTTTTGTTTTTTCTTTTTTACACACAAGTAGTCTAACACTTACTTTATGCAGGGAAGAGTAATGTAAAGGTACCCTCTCAAATTAAATGTTCCATTTTCTCTCACACAGACACTAGTCACTTTGGTATAAATCAAAAGTGACAAATACTTTTTTTTCTTCACAACTACCTGTTTTTCCTTCTATCTGTGATTTTGTTGTATTAAATCAGCTTTATTGGATTCTAGATTTTCTTATCTAATGTAATAAAGACACCTTTTCGCATCCAGGAATAAACATTAGAGGTTTGAATGATATTTGAAGAATTTCCCAAGTATGGGATAGATAAAAGTATTTCTTATCTAGTCAGAAAAAGACTTCATCCTATAATAAGATTTGAAAACCTTTGTCTATTCCAAGCTGCAGTTATCTCTCTGCAGATTTCTGCTTTTAACAGCTCAAATAATGTCATTTGCATTTGTCAGTTGTAGATATCAAACTGAAAGATCTGATACTTATTTGGCAGATAGGGGTCTCTTCAAATCTCAATGCATGCTTTAAATCATATTTAGTATTGGTTGTCAAGGCCACATTTGAGGTCGTCAGTGATTAGTGATGAAGAGATGAAAAGAACAGACAAAATCAAGACAACTACATTCCCACTCGTCTTTCCCTTGGCCACGATTTAAAATTGCAGTGACTTTTTTTATTCATACTTTCAACACAGAAGAAATATCCATATATGAATATCTAGTATGGATATGGACAATCTGAGTAATATGAGAGTATTCTGAGTAATGTAATTCATAGTAATGTAACAGAAATATTAATAACACATAATGAAAAAGGTATTACTGGATTTTGTAAGTCATCATTCTTTGTCTTAATTTTTTTTTGAGAGATAACTTTTGGACCGACAGTTTGCATAATGTTTTGGGGAATGTAAACAGAAAGTATAATGTTGACTTTGAGCCCTATTTGTTAGCTTGTTTTACCTTTTGTTAAAAGTACCCTGAATTAGCAATCAGGATTCCAAGACTTGGGAAAGTAATTTTCAGTCCCCTGCCAAAAATCTTTCTTCTGATAGCATGGTGCTATGATTAGGGTACTTATCATCAATGATAACTAAGACCTTCTAGGGTTAAGCTCAGGGGTGATGGTTTTACTTCTGAAAACGTTCCTCCCTGATCTAAGGAACATTTAGGATGGAGAAAGCTGCTAATTGGTCAGGTATGCTAATGCTTTATTAAAAAACAAAAAAAACCAAACTAATAACAAAGTACAGGCTTTCTTGTCTATTTTAGCAGAAGGCAGTAGTCAGAGGGAATTAAAGACTGTTTTAAGATAACATTTTTAAACTTTAAGACATTTTTCCAGGTCTGTCCCTGTGGTGGAAACACAAATTCTAAAGAGTTCTTCAGAATTGGTTCTTGAGACATAGCTCTCTAGTGAAAAAGACCATGTTGATTCAAACTGTGGCAAGTGGGCAATAAAGGTATGTTATTTACCTAAATTTGTACTGCAGCTGCAACTGCTGACCATGTTGATGACTAACTTTGTGTTGTTTTTAAACAAAATTAAATGGGTAATGTCCCCAGCAGGTTCTGGGTCTGTCAGAGGTCTCTACTTGCACATAACCACAAAACCTATAAAGGGAGTCGTCCGGGAAAAGCCCTGATCTGATGGCTGAACAACATCAGCTGGCTCCTAACCAAGTCCGACTACTTCATGTTCTTTCAAGGAGGGCACATTCTCCACCCTCCAGCTGAACAAAGAGATTGTTATACTCATAAAAGAATTATCAGCCTGGCAGTATAACCATGTCATAGGCCAGCACCCACCAAGGACATTCTTAGTTTCCTGTCAAGAATACAACACAAATCTTGCTGTGATTGTGCCATGAAAACTGGTCTTGTCATTTAGATTTGGGTTTAATTTTAATTCCAGAAACATCCAGTGATGGCCATGTGTTTAGAAATAATTTGTTCATTCAATCAGTCTTAAAATTACTAAACAGTCTGGATCACTTTTGTGTCAGCTAGTTTTCTCTTTTTGACAGTTCTAGTCAGTGTGAATTTAGTCAGTGATGCAAAAGTGTTGACAGAAGACCAGTACGACAGCAGAGAAGGTTAAAAGCAGCATTATCCAGATGTCATCAGGTATGCGCTTACTTTTCCCACTGCCTACAGCTGTGTGCACAGCACTAACACTCCTCTTATATGCATGCACAGAGAAGCATTAGTGCAAAAATAGCAACATAATATATGTATGCATTATATATGCATATATGTATAATGCATATAAGACAGTAATAAGCAAAGCCAAAGCCCACATTGCAAAGAGTTAGTGCTGGTAAACACATTTGCAGCAGAAACAGTAGATGACAAATGTTTTCATTTCAGTTTAATATGATGGATGGACTACTTAACAGACCTAGCAGACACAGGCCCAGGGCGCCATGACCACTTTGGGTAACGTTTCTTGTTGGAAAATCAAAGAAATGACTGCAACAAGATACAAAGTGACCACAAAGAAATTCAAAACAACCACAAACAGATGCAAAATGAACACACAGGGACACAAAATGACAACAAAGACAAGTAAAATGAATACAGGGAGATGCAAAACAGCAACCAAAAAAATTAACAGAGATCTAAAACAATGAACAAAGAGCTAAAAACAAACAATTAACACAGATACAAAATAACAACAAAGAGAGGTAAAATGACCACAGAGACAACCAAAATAAAAAGTGCAAAATTACAGCAAAAAGGCATAAACTGAAAAAAAGAAAGTAAAAATTCAAACTGTCCTGTGCTTCATGTTGTCCTAACAGAGAAACTTTAGCTGCAGAGTACGATTCCTGTTGATACCAGAATTCTGTGGATGTTCCCACAGATGAGAGATCCCTGCTGTGTAGCTACTATCAAATGAATTTTTTCAACATTGCTGCTTTGGAGACTCTTTCAGTCTCTAGAAAAGACCTGGGAAAAAATGAGAGGCCAAATGCTATGTTTTCCATATACTGAGAAAGCAGCTTTTACAACATATAAAACACTATTTCATGTTAAAACCACCAGCTATAAACAACTTAGCTAAGAGAAGAGGTAGGCCTAGTTTTGTTTTGTATTAGCCCTAGGTTTAAAAAAAAAAAAACACTCATATAAGTAACTATTAAAGGTAGATCAGATTAGAGAGCAATAATATTACATTGGTGAACTTTCTGTTGACTCTTATATTTCAAAAGACATTAACTAATCTAGCTTGTTTTACTTTCATTTGCTAGCACAAGTTAGACAAAGTGATGTTTAGGTCACCACAGATGTGAATTCTGTGAAGTCTGCTCGATTATAGCAAAAGTCAAAATTGTGATCATTTATTCATTAACTTGAAAAGCATACATTTTTTAAAAAAGGTATTTTTACAAGAGATATTCTTGAATTTGGATATAATTCAAATGAAAAAAAGAAAACAAGGTCATTTGGACAGGGTAATATCTCAGTTCATGCACCATTATCCTAATTGCATTTAGCAATCTGCAATCAGTCTGTATCGCCTCAATCCCAATCCTGTGTGTTTAATCAGTGACCTCTGCAGTGCTGCATGTCACATACCTGACAAATATAGGCTAATTTACATATTCATGTAGCAGTTAGGTGGACTTCTCTTGTTTGTTAGTAATATAATATTACAGTAATCTCTAAGCATGTTTCAATTCAGTTATTAAGTGCTGCCCTCGCCTACTTTATCTAAGTCAGTATGGCCCACTGGATAAAATATTACTCACCAATTATCTAGATAGATAAATTGCTGGAATCCAAAGTTATAATTGAAAATAAAATATAATTAATTGCCCAACCTTAGATTATTAATTAAAAACTTGTTTTTCCAACCAATGAGAAGCTTATACAGCTTGACCAGCTATATGTTTTTCCTCAAATCTTAGCACCCACCACATACAGTGGGGCAAAAAAGTATTTAGTCAGCCACCAATTGTGCAAGTTCTCCCACTTAAAAAGATGAGAGAGGCCTGTAATTTTCATCATAGGTATACCTCAACTATGAGAGACAAAATGAGAAAACAAAATCCAGAAAATCACATTGTCTGATTTTTAAAGAATTTATTTGCAAATTATGGTGGAAAATAAGTATTTGGTCAATAACAAAAGTTCATCTCAATACTTTGTTATATACCCTTTGTTGGCAATGACAGAGGTCAAACGTTTTCTGTAAGTCTTCACAAGGTTTTCACACACTGTTGCTGGTATTTTGGCCCATTCCTCCATGCAGATCTCCTCTAGAGCAGTGATGTTTTGGGGCTGTCACTGGGCAACACGGACTTACAACTCCCTCCAAAGATTTTCTATGGGGTTGAGATCTGGAGACTGGCTAGGCCACTCCAGGACCTTGAAATGCTTCTTACGAAGCCACTC